>WEKX01009617.1:4609-30218 GCA_013390025.1 Pitta sordida
GGGGGGGGGGCGCCGGGGGGGGGGGGGGGGGGGGGGGGGGGGGCAGTGAAGCAGAGCCACCGGCGGATTGGCACAGCTGCCTGCACCGCCGCCCGTGCCACCACCCCCGCTGCGGCGGCAGGTCACACATGCACACTTGCGAAAAGGGGTCTCCTTCATTACTGAAATATCATGCCGCTAAGATCTGGCACTGCGATATGGGGGGCATGAAGTGCAAGAGGGCCAACTGTATTTCATTTGTGACTCGAAGTATGACAAAGCATCAAATAAAACCAAAGTTTAGTTCTGAGTAGCCTGATTTACAGCCCTCGTGGTCAAGTTTTAGGTTGGTCCACATAAGAATAATTAACCAGACACCGTCCAACCCACATGAGAAAGTTTTAGCTGCTTTATAGCTAAAAGTATGTTTTATGAGTACACTTATACTTGGATGAAGTGGCATTGTCCTTGTGTAATCAAAAAGTTTTGTTTTGATCAATTCACATTCCTTTTAACTGATAAAGCCTGAAGAGGGGTGAAAAAAACGTCCTCCTTATGCCTCAGGTTCATGCAAAAATTCCCATGTGATTAAGCCATAAAATCAGCTTTAGTAGATCTTAAAGGCTGCATGGGCAAATCTTGGCCTGAATTAAGTCTGTTGATGGGCTCACATGACTTGGGGCGCAGAGCTGTGGCGGGAAAACCTGAGATGCCACCAGGAGTTTGGCCTTGGAGGTCATCCTACTGAGGACCAGGACCCAAGGCTGCATAGCATGGCACAGCCACTCCTTCCATGAATGTCAGGATAGAAATCAGTCCATGGATGGATGTGGAGAAAAGAGTGGTCAGGTTATGGAGAGAAGAGCTGTTGTCAGATCTTCTCTGTGAAATGAGACTTGTGTTACAGATACTGGGATTATTTTGGGATGGTTAGTAAAGCTTTCGTTCTGCGGTAGCTGTTCTGTGTAAGACAGCTCAAGTCATTTTTCTAGTCAAGTTTGGGAAAACAAGGAGGCTAAAATTGGGGATATTTAGCAGGACCTGAAGAGGCATTGGCTTTGCAGTCCCAATTTGCAGCAGTTGTACAGGTTGGGCTGACACTGTCCCGCTCTGCTCATTTCAGGGGAGAATGGTTAACTCTAGCAAGGGTCTGTGATCTGTTTTCTGCATCATGCTTCACAAAGCCTGAGGCGTTAATTAATGGATTTCTTGAGATTTGACTTTTCCAGTCTTCCTAATCAAAGAATGTTTTTAGAGATACTTCAGGGCAGACAGGAAAATACAAGAAAGCCCACTGCCAAATGGGGTTAAGCTGTTAAATTCCTCATCAAACATTGCTTTCTGCACAGTGATTAAATCTAATTATTTTTCTCAAATATTTTTCTTGCAATTTTGTTTTGTAGGAATTGGAGTTTCTCTGTCTGGAGTTTGATGAAGCCAAGGTGAGCCAGGTGCTGAAGAAACTCTCAGAAATAGAGGAGAGTATGACTTTGTTGACTCAGACTACTTAAATAAAGAGATTGCAATTTAGAAAAAAAATGACGCTTGGTACTTTTTCATAATTCCTGTTTCTGCACATAAAAAAAGTGACAATGGTTAAAGTAGAACTGCATGATGCATTCATAAGAAATTATGAGCTAAGTCACACTGAAGCTTTCTCATCCTCTCCTCCTAGTCTTTCTCCAAGGTGGCAGCAGCATTATTTGCATAAACCTTTTCATAACCAGGCCTTAGGGTATAGCACAGCTTTTTTCTTTTTCCCCTTACTCAGTTGGGAGGCTTCCAGATGCTGTTAATGCTGGGCTGGATGAACAGTGAAGGTAAATTGGCTAGTTGTGGCAGGGACAAAATGAGCAGAAGAAACAGGCAGATTGGGAGATACTCATGTTTATCCTTCCAAACCATGTGCTTTATAGGATAAATCCACCTATGCAGAACTCTGTCTGCTTAGAGCTTAAAGCTCAGGAGAGCAGATGAAGTGCAGGGAGTTCAGGGAACAGAGGCACAAACACATTTCTGTAACTGTGAGCCCCTGTGCTGCTGAGGATTAAGTGGTTCCCAAGTGTGTGAGTGGGTCAACCTGGCTGGCCTGTTCAGTAAGACCTTCCTGGTGCTGTGGGGAGCCAGGGGCTGACAATCAGGGGAGCTTCTCTTGAGCAGAGGGAGATGCTGGTTTCCCCAGAGGAGCCAACCTCCTGCATGTGCCCATCATGTGATCTACCTACTTCTGGCAGTTCTTCAAAGCCACTTCTGATGTGTTTTTCCAAATACCATCCACCCTCATCAGCCTTCTGGCTCTTGAGCTGTTGTGGTGCAGCCCTGACACTGAGCTGCACAGTGTGTTTGAAAGGTCAGTGCTTTGTCAGCACACAGTTTACTTTGGCTGCTCTTGGTGCTGTTTGTTGATCAAACCCAAGGTTTCTAATGTGTGCATGTTCAGTTTGGAATGTGGGTAAAAGAAAAGTGCCTTGTCAACCTGGCAGACTAAAGCCCCTATTGATAACATAGTTGTGTAAAGAAAGGTTCCAGAGGGAGAGAAGGAGCACCACAATCTGAACTGCCCGTGTTGCTGTGGCTCTTGGCAGTTGTGGGTGCCCACATCTCTGACATCTCTGTTTTAACTGCAGAGCAGCTGCTGCCCTTCGAGGGAAAGGGAGCTAACAGAAATGTTTTCAGTTTCATGTGTTTCCGTTCAGGGGTGCAATCTTGTCAGCCTTGTCATAGCAGGTTGTCTAACCACATTTCACTGGCTTATCAGTCCAGGAGAAACTGGAGGGGCTGTCTGAGCAGGCTAACACCTATACAGAACACGGTGGTCCTTACAGGAGAGCTGCCTCTTGGTCCATGAAAGTGTGAGGATGCAGCCTTGCCGGTTTGCTTTGTTACCAGAAGGTGTGCACACACATTTAGTTGGAGGCTGCATTGATTCTTCTCATTTTATATTAGCTTCACAAGCAACCTCCTCCTGAGCTAAAATTATATTGAGGGCTTGTACCAAGATAGAGATGACAAAATTAAAAGTTCTTGTGCCATAATTAGCATCCTCCTTATTGCTTCTCCTTGTGAATTTATTGCTTGTGGAGTTGCCAGATTGTACTTGGATGCAAAACAACCTCTGAGCAAGGGAAGGGCACCTTTTCCCATCTGCCTAATCAGAAGGGAGAGCATCTCAAGCCAATATGTGCCACTGCGTAGGGAATTAACATTTCCTTTCCCATGCCTGTCCTGCTGCCATCTTCTTACAGTCACCTGGTTCTCCCCTCTGTGTCATGGAGGGAATGCACAGCCCACAGCACCTCACTCTCCCCACATCCCTTCAGCTGATACTTCTCAGAGAGGAACTGGGCTGTAACCACCAACTGGTCCTCATGCTGGTCACTGGCTGCAGCACTGGTGTGAAATTTGTAGTTTGTCATTCTCTGAGCTATCCATTTGCTTTTTCACAGAATCACAGAATATTCTGAGCTGGGATCCACAAGGTCTGGAAGGGACCCACAAGGATCGAGTCCAACTCTTAAACAGCACCACTGCCTACCCAGCGGGAATTGAACCCGGGTGTCCCACGTGACAGGCGGGGACACTCACTAGTGTACTAAAGTGGATTTTCACGAAGTTCATTAAAATGTTTTCTGTGTTGGTTTAGGACATATTTAAAAAAAATCAAGGTCAGGGAAGGATCATGATCTTAAGTAACTTCCACTGTGTCAAACATATTATTGTTTTATTTTAACATGGTCAGAGGATAGGAAAATGTACTATAAATGGAAATTAAAGAGAAACAAACCGGGAACAGATGTCAGGAAGTATTATTTCATGCAAATAATAATAAATACATGGAATGCCTAACAAGGCAAGGAGGCTGAGGCAAAAAATCTTGGGGACATTTAAGAAATTGTATACTTTCCTAGTTGAGGTGTGAAGTTATAAAGGGGAAATGTTATGAGTGGATTCTTCTTCCTTCTCCTAATCCTTCCTCCCCATAATATCTAATGATCCTGATTTCCTTCTTGGAACTTTGTAAACTACTGTGCAACACAAAAAAAATATTTGAGTGTGTTGAGGACTACACTCTGCTCACCCCTTGGTAATGGCAAAGGAGTCACTGGGCAGCAAAATCATTTCAGCTTCACAAAGTTTGATGTGGGCAGGGAAAAGGGATGCTGTGCTTCCCCAGACTCCTGTAATCCTCACATGCTTCTGGGGCATGAAGGACAGATTTGCTCCTTTAGCAATCTAAAGGATTAGATTAGTGCCTTTCTACTGAAACAGTTTGTGTGTCCATCCATCTGCCCCTGCCTACAGTGTTTTGAACCTACTAGCCACTTTTGGCTGAACTTGGAGGACGCAAGGCCTCTGATGCCACTCAGCTTTATTTCCTTGAGTGAAAGGCACAAGCACCCATGTTTTTTGTTGGGATTCACGGATGTCACTTGCTATCTGTGGTCCTCCTAAATATCTCTGGTGTTGGCAAATGAGAGCTCCTGTGTATGTGGTTTAGGAGAGATCTCATATTCCTCTCCTAAAGCTGAATGTAAACCAGATTCAGCCTGAATGTATGGCCAGGCAGCTCCTGCTGTAGCTGAGTCCACATGCGGATGCTGGACTTCTACGTGGATCCAGCCAAGACATCCCAGCACAGCTCTGTTGGTCATAGTGGCCTCATCCAGTTCTGGAGACCACTGCTTCCTGCCATGACACTGTCTGTATGCTGAGACTGTGTGACACCAGGGCCATCACCTCCTCTTCCTACTTCCTTCAGTGAAGCACCCACATGGCAGTGTGCCCTAAGCTGCCAGTTGAGCCTGCCAGGCTGTTTGTAACTTCATAGCAAGGACACGAGCAGCTCGACACACCCAGAGGAAAGTGAGATGGGGAAGCAGCAAGGAACAAGGTCTGAAGGAGGTCACCTGCCTGAGTCCCACCTGAGAGAGGTTTGTTTCCCGGGCCAGTCCTCAGGGAAGGAGCTGGGACACGACTCATGCCCTACTCCGACATCCTCAACTTTAGAAAGCTGCCTTTCACACCTGCCCCCCTCCAGGTGTACCTGCCTGCTGTCTGGTTTACTAACAGCAAAAACCGCCTGTGAGGGGACTGCCATGGGGCTGAGGCAAGCTTGGTTTCAAGCAAAGTCTGGGTATTTAAGCTAACCTCCGTTACGTTGGCAGAAGCAGGGCAGGTAGTGCCTGGGCAGATGCTGCTGAGGCAGGGGACAGCACCAGCAGTTTCCTCCTGTCCCACTTCTGCAGGCGGTTTCCTGGGTGACAATTTGTAGAAGCCGCGGTGCATTTGCCCTGCGGTGAACAAAGGCAGCTGCTGCTGCGGCTCTGGCACCATGTCCCTGATGAGTCACCCCACACGTGATTTGCAGCCCATCCCGAGCTCTGCTGCTTCTCACTGAAGACTAACAAGCAGTAGCTGCTTGTTGCAACCTTCAGCTGGTTCTTCCTTACATGTCACCTTTTGCACTGCTAAAATGTCCTGCAATTTATTGCTGCAATTGCTTTTTGTTTTCTGGGGATTCTTCCAAGTTGCCACTCGTTTTATGATCTGATGCTCCTTAAAGTATCTGCAAGTGCTGTTGCCTTCAATCGCACATTACATAACTATCAGACACTGCAGTCGCTCTCTGCTTGGCAAGACAACTACTCTTAGCACAATTTTCCTTTTTTCTTGGTCTGCATATGTCCAGAACTGCTAAATTTTTTAAGTCTTTTTCTAGGCATATCTATTTGGAAAAAAAAAATGGTTTAGGCACACCATGATTTTCCAAATCCAAGCCAAGCAAGTGCTGTATTTCATAATGCTTTGGGTCATGGAAAGCAGCAGATGATAAAGCATATTTTATATTGGTGTTGATTTACTTTCCCATTATTCAGGTTACTCAGTCTCATTTAACTTTCTTTTTTTAATTTCTCTTTATAACAGGTCTTTTTTGCAAGTGAAAATATTAATGTTTGTGCTTTTTTTGTGTTTCGCATAGGAAGAATTTCACAGGAGCCCATGACCTCAACATCTTATTCAGCTTTTTGAGAAACTTGTTGGTATTTTGATTTTCTTTTCTGTGTGTGTCGTGGTTTGACCCTGGCTGGATGCCAGAGACCCACCCCAACTTCTCCTGAAGGAGAAAAACTGGAGAATAAACCTGGTTACAGGCAAAAACAAGGCAAAACTATAAGTAAAGAACATAAAGGGTTTATTTTCTAACTAACAAGATCAGAACTGCAAGGGAAGCATCATTTAGAAGGCAACCTTTCTCCCCCCCACCCTTCCTTCTCTTACAATAGATGTAATATTCCCTTTTCCACCAGGAGGAAAAGGGGGAACATAGGGTAGGGGTAAACCAGGCAAGTTGGTATTTCTGACCAGATCCAGGGTAGGAACCATCTCTCTGCCCTTCCATAAAGTTCTCTCTCTCTCTCACGAGAGGGAAAGGTCTTTCANTGTCATTTCCTTGCTACATACTGGTAAAATAAATTGCTTACCAATTTTCTGAGACTTCCTGATTTACTGACCATTTGTAGATGCACAAGTCTCTGAGAAGTTTTACCCAAACACTCAACTCCTGCCACTGAAAATGTTCCCTTCTGGGGAATTTCATCAGTTTATTCATTCATTCCAAATATTTATAAAAAGGTGCTCAGTACTGGGGACAAAGGAAGCCTTTTTAAGAAGGGGAATGCAGTGGTCCTTTGTAGCAGCCACTGATGACTTTTTAATGTGTTACACTTCATGCAGCTTGTGGCTGGAAAAAGACTCCTTGCCTTGAAGCTGAGCCTGGTAAAATCTGCTTCTTAAATTATTCTCAAATCCCGCTGAAGTGTGGCTTGGAGTATCATTTAATCGAAGATGAGTGTAGAACCACACTCCTGGGTCTCCCTTGCTATGTCAGGAGGCAACGGTGGCAGCACAGGGAGACAGGCAGCCACCACCATCAGTGCTTTCTCTCCTGAGTGGAGCAAAATAGACCATACAGGTCACACTGGCTTAGCCAATCCTTGCCAAAATTGCGGATGCATCCCCCCTCTCCTCAAAAACACCAACAAATATGCTTTTTCCTGGTTGCATGAATCCCATGGGTGATCCCCAGGGCCACAGAAGTCCTAGAGGACGTGGTGTGTCACCTCTTATGAAAAGGTGGCAAAAGGGATGCAGCTACAGCCTCACTTGGTGCAAATCCACCTCTGAACTGCCAGTACCACTTGGGAAGTATTATTTTGGGATATCACCTGAGCTTATCGTCCAAGCACAAAATCACAGGTGGTAGAGGCTGATGCTGTGAAACTTTCCTCACAGATATGAGGTTGGTCATCCCCAAGGTGAAGTCCCCAAATGCCTTGCCCTTCCTCCTTCCTCTTGGTGGTAGCAAAGCAGATATTGCAATGCAAGAAATTGCAGGAGAACAGGTTTGGGAACATGTGAGAGGGAGGGGGCTGGGGCATCCAAGGATGGAGAGCCCACCTCGGGGTATGTGATCCTGGAGCATTTTACAGGTGGCCCTCAGGGTTATCACAGCAAGCAGGACCCAAGAGAAGGTCCCTGAAATCCAGAGCTGTCAGAGAACACACGTCAAAAGGGAGGTAAGAAATACTTCTCCAAATACCTTTTCCTGTTTCTCATTTCCCCTGCATGCAGGTGACTTGGAGCTTACACTTTAATTCACTTAGTAGCCACAGCACTGCAACTCCAGCACTCAGCCATTAGCTTTTGTTATGAGATGGTATTGGAGAATATGTAAAACCAGGCAATTGAATGAATGGCAATTTTGGATGACAGCAAGTGTCGCAGACCTTTGAGGAGTGACATTTTACAGGAGTGAATGGGAGAAAAACTGATCACAGCACAAACACCAAAGCCTTAGTGTTTCTGAGGAGCCTGGGAGGAAACAATCATTTAGGTCTGATGGTATTTTTCTGCCATACATCCTGTGCTTTCTGGCCAGCTGGCAGTCCTGGATGAATGCAGCACTACCAGGAAATTGTATTAGTGCATTTTAGTAATGTGGCACTTTTCCTGCCTTGTAAGTCAAACCATTTATGGCATTAGAGTACTCATGGCATCTCTGTTCTTGGCAGTGAAAGAAACAAATAAGCAAAGCCACATCAGGACAGATGGCAGGCTCCAGCAGAGAGAGATGTCGGTTTGATCCCAGCAAGTGGCCCAGGGCTCTCCCTGTCCTCTCAAAGCACAGCAGACACCTCACCTTCTGCAAAATATGTGGTGGCTTGGTGAGCTCTGGCCTCATCCAGGCATCCCTTTAAAATAAACTCACTACTGCAGAATCTCAGAACAGATCTGAATTTTTCTATGGCTGAGGAATACAGTGTGTACCAAAACCCTGGGAGGCAATGGCATGCATTAGTACAAGGTTAAAAAAATGCCATCAAGAAGCAGTGGCTGGGAACCATAAATACTTAGGCACATGAGGACATGAGCAAGAAAAGCAACTGGAATTTATAAACTTACATAATTAATTTTTCTTTACAAGCACAAACATTCCCATGTTCCTGCTCTCTCAAGGCCTTTGACAATTGAGCTCCTTTCTATAAATACTGTTATGTAAGTTTATACATTTCAATTAGTGCATGTTCTGGTTGCTCACAGCCCACGGATGTTTTCACTGCAGTTTATTATTTCAGCTGTGGGTAGATCATTTTGCCTTGGTGCTTCCAGAATGGGATTTAAATTAAGATGCTTGCAAGCAGCGTAATAGCAGTGAAATAGTCTTTGGAAAACACTGGTATATATCCACTGAGAATGAAAGCAAGAAATTAGCTTTACATTTCATCATCAGACAAAATGTCTCCACTCTTCTCTGCAGGGCAGGAACAGGAAGGATTTCTTTGTCTGAGGGAAGGGCGAGTGCTGTACCTGGGCTGCATTGCAGGGCTGCTGGAAACATGGTGTAATGGCCATGGATGTTTGTTCCCACAGCACAGGAACACTTCTGAGTCATCCTACAGCCCCTTAACTACAGCATGCTGCAATCAGAGCTGGCGGAAATGCTTAACCCCAACAGCTTAATCCCCAGCCATTCCAAATTAGTACAGCTCCACTAACTCCAGACGACTACGTATTCATGTGGGGAAAGTTAAATGTATACAGGATCAGGCACAAAACCTGCAGCGATTTTGTACCTGGGGCAGTGGTTTCCTAATTTACGAGGCAAGATCTCATCTGTGCTGTGTGCTGATTTCTGAAGTTTTATTTATTTATACTGAGCACATCCATGTCAGGGGGATTGCTCCATCAAGGAGCATAAGGAAAACCCTTCATTTACTCTGATTATGTTGCTGATACCAGTCCCTAATGCAGGAGGTATCTTCCCTCTGTGTCATTTTTCCATAAATCATGGGTACAGAGTCTAGATATTAAAGCTACATATGTGGATTACAGTATTTAATTTCCTTTGTCCTGTTTTTTTATTCCTGAAGTTTATCTGCAGATCCTGCAATAACAAAAGAAAAGCTTTCTGACCTCCTTCTTGTATACACGTATTGTAATTTTCATAGCCTTGGGCCACAACCTGCACCCCGGGTGGGCTCAGTGTAAAGTGGGTTGGGCAGTAGTGAGTGTGTGTGTAAAAGTCAGCACAGTGGCATGGCAAATAGCCAGTGGCCTCTAAGATGGCTTTTAGGAGCAAGAATATATGTGAAAAGGTTACCAGAGAACTGCAGGTCCTGGGGAAAATCAGATAAGCACCTGTGAGAAACCATGAGCAGCCAGATGGTGCAGGACAGGGATTTCTGAGCTGGGAGTGAGGCCCTGGAGTGCTCTGCAAGCTGGGCATTCAATTTGCTGGACAGGTCCCTGCACCCAAGGGCTTGCACAGAGGCTGCAGCGAGTAGCACAGATGAAACCAAGGCTTGTAATTTCTGTCTTGACAGGGTCCCCATAGAGCTGGCACAAATCTTCTGGACAAGACCTAATGAGTGCCTTGGAGAGTGCTCCAAATCAGCCCAGTTAGGTCCCACCCCAGTGATGCAGCGAGCCATGAGAATGAGCCTCTGAGACAAGGCCACTGTCTCCACTCTGATTTTGGAGACACTTCTACTCATGCCACTCGAAGAAAGAGCCCCCAGTGAGGAGTGCCAGCTCCAAGCCTAGTAGCAAAACACTCTGCCCCTGGTCTGCAACTCCTGTGGACCAGGCAGGATTTCACTCCAGTAGCAGCTGTGAGTGCTTTACCAAATTGGTGTTGTTTTCTTTTGAACCCAGAAAAAGCCAGCTTGGATGTCAGCACCCTCCCAGATAGAGGACTGGTTTTAATTGGGGGTTGCTTTACCCATGATGGCACTGTAAGAGTCCAAGTGAAATCACACAGAAGAACCTCATACAGGAGATACGTAAAGTCAAGATATTTTTTAAAAATCTAAGTGAAATGTGAGAACTGGCAATTTCCCCACATCTGAGAATTTGCTGGTGCTTAAAACTGCATCTGCTAAAAAATAAAAGCAAAGCAGAAGCAGTTCAGATGAAGTGGGTCCAGTACATTTTCTCCTAAGTGTAGTTTTCTCACCTTTTTAGAGGCTCAGCTGCAGCTTCTTCAGTTTTGTGGCTCTTTCTTTGCTGCAAACTGCTGTGGGATGCCTCTGAACTGAGGTAAGGAGAAGTATAAGAAGCTCATGTTTCTGTGACAGAAAAAAGATGTTTTGTATACAGCAGGTACTTTTCTGATTTTTGCAAAATAATGATTGTCCAATTTCTGCTAACATACAAATTGAATTTCAAGTGGATTCTTCTCCATCCTCTTGCCTGCATGCTGCACTGCTGTGCCTTCTTTCTGCAAGGAAAAGGAGCCCCAGTTGGAGGAAAACAATGTTAGTTACTGCAGCCTTTGTCTGAAAAAGGCAGGTATGTCCACTCACAGCAGGGAATCACTGACTTTAGTCCAAGCGGCTCAGTGAGTATTGGCAAGCATGAATCAACATGAGCACAATGCAGCTCTGCTCACATCTTGCAAATAAAAGTATACAACGTAGTAGGGGCAAGTTTCTTTCCACAATCTCTATTCTGCAAGAGCAGGCAAAAAAATGTGGTGCTCTGAAGCACATGGAAGGATGTGCCAATCTCTTCAACTTGGATGGTTTTGCCAAAACCGAATCTACCAGCCACATCTCCGCCATCTCAACAAAGTGCAAAAGCAGAGGGAAGTGGAACAGTTGCTCTTGCTGTGCTGGTTCGTGTGCATGTGAGAAGGTGGGGAAAATGTGTGTGAGGAGACCACTGAAATGCTGTATTTGTGTTGTTGGCAAGTCTTGCTGACAAACCTTGCCTACCTTGGGACAGGCTCTTTGGTTCTCTGAATTCCAGGCTCAGATAGTTGGGTAGGAAAAAACAGGTTCATTCCTGGAGGAACTGAGATGCTCCAGCTCTGATTGCATGTTGCCTTTGCTTTTTCAAAATTTTTTTCTTATTGCTGCTCAAGTGCTCACATGCCTCAGGAGCAAATTTTAGACTCCTGTTATTTAAATGTTCACTTCTTATCTCCTGTTCTGGTCCCCTTGTTTTTACAGAAACACACTATATTAGTCCCATGCTTTTCTGGTGTCCACTAGCTGCACCAGTCTGTGCCAAAATCAGACAGATTGGTGTCCTGGATAAGCTTTGGTCCATCACAGAAAATTATGTAATTCCAGCTGCACTGGCCTTATGGGAGGGTTTTGACTCAGGAGAACAAAGTGAGTTTTTACAAGAGGGAGGTTGGGAAGCATTTCAGTACATGCATGCCCGCAGCCAGCAGCATTTTTAGCCCAGGTGGTGGCTGCAGGTTTTGGAGCAGGGGCTGTGGTGCTAAAAAAGTCATTAATGTTGCTGGACGTGGTGTGAGGGGTCTGGGACGAGCACTGCTATAATGTAAATGACTGCCAGTCATGCTGAACTTACAGGTGCTCCCTGTGGAAAGGAGCTGGTCAGGTTTTGGGATGGGTGCTGGTCCCTTGAGGAAACGTGCTGTGGGGAAAACAAGCTGTGTTCACAGGCAAGCAGGTGCCGGTGAATCCCAGCAACACACAGATTCAAGAGATAATCCTGTGCAGGGATGTGCCTGCAGCTACTGTGATGATGACTTGGAGAGATGGGACATGCTGTGATGTGTCTCCCCCGGGAATGCAGCACACTGCCCTTGGCAGCAAGTGCCCCACGGCCGGTCCCCGTCTCTCAGCAGCCTTCTCTTGCTTTGCTGTAATGAAACAGGAAGAGCAAGACAACCTTGAAGATTATATAACTCATTCCTACTTCTCCTTTGCTCCTGGCAATGTACCAATTATGTATTAATTAACAGGTGAAATAGAGAAAACGCAAAGTATATAGCTCATTTTCAGAGATGTAAATGCAGTATGTAGTCCCCAGGTCAGCTTTCATTACAGTGAACCCAACTGCTATGAATAAATAGCCTGGAAAAAACAGAAACAATTTTGAACTTGATAAAAAATGAGAGTTGAATCCTTCTAAAAGATTCCTTTTTTTCTGGCTGTTGTGCATGTCATGCTATCTATGGAAAAACTCAGGCAACAAGAATTTGTGTCACCAACTGATACGACACCAATACCCTGAATGCACAACTTCCCTGTAACCAGCTCCTGGGAAATGTTTGGTGCTCTGCAACTCCCTGACAAGGGCTGTACACTGCATCTAATTATTTACATCATGATGAGTGAAGGTCGTATTTTTTAATATTTAGGCAAAAAAGTTATTCCAGATTCAGAACCAATTAATGTTGCTGCAATCAAAAGTATTTGCTCCCTTTCTCAGCAGAAAAAAAAAAAGTGCAACAATTTACTATTGTGTCTGTCACAAAGCCTAGCTTTACAGACCTGAAACATGAAAATCCTGCTGCTTCTATTGAAGCAAACTGCAGAACAACTTTTAACTGCACATTTTTCAGGGCTCCCTTAGTTTCACTCAAGCACAACCAGCCGTCCACGAGAGGTTGTACATTTGTGTTTAGATGTGGTCTCTTGTGTCCTGCTTCATCCCCTACCATGCATAGTGGAGATGGCTGAGGAACTGTACTTCCTGGAAGATGTAATTAGTCTCTGCTCAATTGTCAGCACTTTAAAAAGTATATTTTTATGAGGTTACTCCTTACTCTGTCACTACCTGTCTCAACAACTGGATACCAAATACTCTTTCCCAGCAGGCTCTGCCAAAGCAACAATGTCAACAACAGCAAAAGCGTGGGAAGAGCACATCTGGGTGCTCTTAGGAACTGTTTCCCAGTAATTAATGTATGGGGTTGTATCAGGTCATGAGACAGGGTGATGGGACATCAGGCCTATTTGTGTCCTCGCTTGACAGTGTTGTCTTCTCCTCTCTGGTGGCTGTAAGCAATAGTGCATGCTGAAATGGGAGACAGAGATGTAAATAAAATGAAATACATATAGTAAATCTGAGAGTGACTGAGGTGCTCCTAGACAAGACGAGGTGCTGGGAATGGGCTCAGCACAACACTACACTAGCCAGTGCAGGCAGAGAGGGATATAGAAAGGAGGCGGATTTAAAGAAGGTGGGCTGTCTTTCAACCTGGTCTTCTCTGCTCCCTCACTTTGCAAAGGAAATGGTCAGCCCGGTGTTAACCGTCGTGCTCACCTTGTCCCCTAAACCCCAGTTGGAGACATGGACCTATGGGGAGGAGTCCTGGCCCCCAGTGGGGCAGGAGGGAAGGAGGGATTTTCAGGGTTTGAAGGGAAGTCTGAAACGAGGATGTCAGGGCAGGATGGGGGGAAGAGTGGCTTTACTGGATTGTTTTGTGCTACGTAATGAGACTGTTAAACCTGGTGACTGACGGGACAGGAGATTTGAGTTTAGAGCTGGAGCAGTTTTCATGCCATTGCAGCAGGCTGAGCCTGCTGAGCCCTAGGACAGAGCTGCGCTCACTCGTTCCAGGACCAGTTAATTGGCAGCATCAGGTAAGAAACCTCATGGGGCTTAACGCTTCGCCTGGTGTTGATGCACAGAGTCAGGGAAGATTGAGCTGTCTGCTTGGGAGAGCAGGGCTGGAAAGTGAGTTCCAGCCTCAACCTTTGCTGTTTTTGGGGGAGTGTAGCTGCATGGAGCCCAGCAGGGGCATCACAGTTAAGCAGTGGTTTGAATATATGCTGTGCTCCGTGGCAATGTTTCTAGGTATGTACATATTTACCTCCTTTCAGATAATGTTCAAGGTTCTGCTGCCAGTTGGATTAGGGAATATATTTGGATTAAAACACCTCCCCCTGTCAAGGGTTCAACATGCAGCGCCATGACCAGTTGACTCGGTGTGATTACACAGGAGCAGGCACAGCTGTGGGTGTGGGACTGGGAGGAGGAATATCTTTCCCCCAGTGAGAGCAGAGCATTTCACCAATATCCAGACTTTTCAGCTTTCATGTGTTTTACCAGGCTCCTTAGCACTCAGTTCTAGTACACTGTTCTAGGCAATTCTTTGTTGTTGTTTTGGGGTTGTTTTTAAGTTGATCTCAAAACATATTGTTAAGTATCTGGTAGCCAGGAGCTTGGCTCCACTGCATGGGAGATTTCATAACAATATGTTTCGAGATCAATTTATTCTCCTTTCCAACCCTGTATTACTTAATGGATAATGATGCTTGCCAATTTAGGGTAATTCCTCCCCTTGTTGTAATCTTTCTATCTTGACGAAAAGGACAGCTTTACTCAAACATGAAGTACATATACAAATAATTGATAAGAAATTAAATATGCAATGTCTCTCCCAATGCACTGTGAATAGGGATGTTTCTTCCAGACTCCTGAACGAGCTTTTACGAGCAGCTCCAAGAGTCTCGCTGCAGGTTTTCTATAAGCATCCGATATTTAATGACACAGAGTATGGGGAGCTCAGTACGTGGTGTGGGTATTCATGTTGCTTACCAAACCAGTCATGTTTATGGCTGTACACATTAGCTATTAATTAGCTATTGAGTCTTGGTGAAACTGAGTGCTGTAAAATGGTAGTGGATCAGTGTATATTTTCATGGATCGTGGGGGTGATACTTCCCCCTCCCTCTGCAGTGAAAACAATTTTTAAACGATTGTGCCAGGTGACATTGAGATAATTCCTTTGGTTGGGCCTCTCCTTATACAGGACTTGGAATGCAGGTGCTAAAAATAGGAATAAATGGTATGTGTTGATTTTCATCTTGTGTAGGACAAAAAGCTGAGTTCCACGGTCTGCAGAACTGTAAATCTGTCTGCTGATTGCTCTTGATCTATCCACAAGATTGAGGACTCTACTCTTTGCTGTAGCAGCACACATCTTTATGTTTCACTTCAGTCAGCCTTGGTCTTATGAGATTCCTTTAGTTTGTTCAACAGGGATGTTTGGACAGGGTTTGTAGTCTCCTTAATTTACCAAATAAGCAAAGAAAAACAACAAAAAGGATGGTTACTAATTAATGAGTCATGAATGATTAGGAT
Source organism: Pitta sordida (assembly GCA_013390025.1). NCBI lineage: Eukaryota > Metazoa > Chordata > Aves > Passeriformes > Pittidae > Pitta > Pitta sordida. The sequence continues at coordinate 20,000 of WEKX01009617.1, forward strand.
CATCCCTGGAAGTCAAATTTCCAAAATCGGAAATTACCAGGAACTTATTTACTAAGGGAAGCCTTAACAGCCTAAACCACTCATTTTTCTTCTCCCTCCTGGACTCAGTAACAAAACCTTTGAAGACTTACCACGTAAACCTCCGCCAGTTGCAATTATCTGGCTTAAAAAGGAGAACCATTAAAAAAAAAAAACAAACACCCAAAACCAACGTGATGTGGAACGTCATTTTTCAGCATGGATAAGGGTTTTCCTCTTTTGCTCGAAGCCGTGTGGGGAAAAAAAAAAATCAAAGCCGTCCCAAGGTAAGGAAAGCCCGGTGACCCGCAGCGTTCACAGGCACAGCTCTCTGCAAAACACGCCGTCCACGCAGGAGGGAGGCGTCCTCGGGCGCCACCGCCCCAGGAGGAGGGTGCCCGGCTTGGGGCTGTTTCCACAGGAAAGGAGCAACACCTGGCCCGGCGGAAAAGCGAACAGGCGCGGCACCTCCTTCCCCTCACTTCTACAATAAAAATCACGTTTTCTGAGGTAAATAATACTGTTCTTTCTAGTTCTACGGGCTGGGCTCGGAGAAGGGGCCGCAGGGATGGCGGCGAGGCGCGGAGCCCCCGGGCGGGGGGTGCTGGGAGGTACTATGCTGCCGGGAAAGGGGCCATCACCCGCGCCCCCGCCCAAGGGTCTCCTCCCGGACGCGACGGTACGACAACCGCAGCCACGACCCCGGCCCGTGAGGACCCCCCGCTGCTCTCCCGCCCACACCTCACGTGCCCCGCCCGGCCCCGCGGGGCGCGCGCCGCACGCTCCACCAACCCGCNCGGCGGACGGGCGTGGGACCCCATCCACGAGGGGCAGCCCGCGGCCACACAAAGCATGGTGTGTGCCCGGGCGGCGGCAGGAAGAAACCCGGCGGAGCCCCGCGCCAGACTGGCAAGGTACGTGCCGGGTCGGGGGCTCGGCTGCCAGCTCTGCCCTCTCGAGGCGGTGACGATCGGCACTGCGAAAGACGCTAAGGAGAGACGGGGGACAAGAATAAAACAATTTTGTAACTTAATTTTTACTACTCCTGGTTGTGCAGGTCGCGAGGTTTTCCCTCGTCGTAACCCCTCACTTATTTGTATATTGTCCGCTGTGAGCTGGCGAACGGTCGCAAACATCTATTTAGGATTTGAGGGTTTTTTTAAGGCTTGGGTTTATTGCGGATTTTTTTTTCCCGAAGGGGTGGTGACAGGAGGTGGAAGGGCGGGGTTAAAGCACGCGGACGCGGATTCCCTGGCCCGGCGCGCGCGGTCGGCGGCAGCCGGCACATGTTGCAGCCCGAGATCGTCGAGAGGAAGGCAGGTAGAGGCGTGAATTGTTTGCGTGGGTGAAACCTGGGCCAGCTCAGCCGAAGTGTATTTGCTGTCGCTTTTTTTTTTTTTTTTTTTTTTTTTAATTTAAACGTGGGGACGCGGTGTTGATGCTGAAACCGTGAGCTTTTTCCAGAGAAAGCCCGGCACTGGGGTTGCTGCAGTGCCGGGTGCTGCTGAAATCCGCGCCTTGGCTGAAGGTGAGGAACCGGGGAGGGCTCTGGTGCGGAGCGGGGCGACTCGCACCGCTCCTGGGGTCAGCTCATTAGCGGGCTGCAACCCAGGAGGTTAATTACTAATACCTGCGTTGCCTTAGGATTCTGCTGTTGCATTATAGTGCTTTTCAGTCAACCTGAAAGGGGCAAGGTGATGTTTCTACTGAAGTTGGCCTTCAGTATGTGTGCTCCTTCGCGAGGTGACGCTTTTTAGTCTGTTAAACTTCCTGAGACATACGGTAACCCCATCAAGGGGGGACTTCAAGTTACTCCCAGTGATTGTGGCTAAACTGCAGCTCACTATTCATTAGTCATCCTGCAAAAATTTGTGGTGAAAGTTACTTCAGTAACCCTTTAATCTGACTTCCCAAAATTCTCAGTGCTCTTGGAGTTGATCATTAAACACTAATGTTTAGTTTTAACTAAGCAAATTAAAAGTTTACGTGGTTCAGTTGGGGTTTTTTTCCATGTGTTTTTTTTCCCCCTCATTTTATATTTTGGATTAAGAAAGTGGGTTTGGGCACAAAGAGGTTAATCTGGATGTGGAAAGATACATCCATATAATTGCATGCGAGATATATACTCTTAAAGTTATTGAGGAAACATGATTATAGCATTCTCCTTTGAGAAATTTCTGGTAAATTATTCCTCCTCGTCTTAAAAGAAAGACAGTCCGGACTTTAGTTCCCTCTTTAGAAAATTTAGTTCTCTCTTAAAAATGCTTAAAACGGTTTCGTGTTCTTGCAGTTCCGCTTTGGCATCAAGTTGTGGTGGTGTCACCGAGGGCGTGTGGGTAGGGAGGGTGGGGGAAGCTGATGACACTCCGGTGAGTGGAGCAATTGGTGTTTTGTTCAAACAGCTCTTGGCAAAGGCTGCCATGTCGTTTAGTGACCCAGCCGAATGAGTGATAAACTACTGGAGGAGTTGAATTAGCTCTGAATTATTACAAAATGCAAGGAGGAAATAAAACGGAGAATCAGCTTTTCTCATTCAGCAGATGTAATTTCTAACGTGTTGGGTTGTGGGGTTTTTCTTTCCCTTGAGGCTGTGACTAACTGGATAAGATAGTAGAATCTTTAAAAAACAGTAGTGCTGTGGAGGTGGATTAAAATACAGAATGTTTGTCACATACCTAAAAATGTAATGCTTTTGTTAGGATAGAAATATTTTGGCTTAAAGGAAACCCTGTTTTTTCTTCTTAGTTTGAATGTGTGCCTTTCTGCATGAGATGTTGTGCAGTACTGATGTATCGCTATAAAGAAGCTACAGATAGTGCATAAAGTGATCAAAAGTTGGGATTTATTTAAAGTAATTTTGTAATCCATAAAGCAGTTTCGCTTGGATTTGTGCTCATTCCTTTTCCCCGGGTACTTTAACAAGATGAGGAAAATGTTGGAAAATAAGGTGCAGCAGCAAGGTAACACTGCTGAAGGGACTTGTTTTGAAGGTCATGCATTAAACGACTGGGAGTGCTAGTGAGCTGTCTAATGCCCTGTCTTATAATAGGTAAACTCGCTAATCTCCCTAGAGATTGTTCCTAATGAACACAGTGTTGCTGGTGGTCAAAAAATTTATTATTATTGCCTGGAATCGCCTCCTGAAATGTTTAAATACTTCTAGGTAATTAAGATGCTTGCTAAGGAGATCAGTATAGAAGTAGTGTTTGCTCAGGAGAAAAATAGTGTTTGATGAAAAATGAGAAGTGGATAATGTGATTTTGTATTCCATGCTGACAAATCTGTGCAATTTTCTGCATTAATGAGTCCCAGCATTTATAGAGGAGGTAAAAAAGTAGCCTTTAAGTCTTCATCTTGCCATACCTGTCAGACTCCTTGGAGAATGGTCTTTCAGAGCTCCTCCATGATGACTTGTCAATGCCAAGACTATGAGGAATTGTCATTTTACTGCCACGTGGTGCAGCTATTTTTGCAGTGGGACTTGCTCTTACTGATTTTTCATATTGGCCGTGTAAATCCAGTTGAAGGAGAACAAATGGAGAAGGTGAAACAAGACTTGTGTCAGTGCTGATCCTGTTGAAACATATGTCTCCTACCACAGGCAATGTTGTCATTATTCCAGCAGTGAAGAAGAAAGGATGGCTTGTCGTTGATACGTGCACTTGACCAAAGTCTGTGCAGGCATGTTGCTCCAAATTAACTGAAGGATGGGGAAAAAAAATTCAGCAGTATCAGTTAAAATCCTCTGCCAACATTTTGGTAACTTGCTCTTTTTCAGCACGTTATTTTATTTTTGACAAATATGTGTCAGATTATCTTTATTTCAAACAGCTTGTGAAACTTCATGTAGTTACTTGATGGACTTTATCTGTTTGTTTTCAGACTGGTGCCTTTGATGGCAAGTGACTAAGCAGCTGTGTCAGGAACTCCTCAAGGGCTGACATTCAAGATATTTGTGTTATACTGAATGTGTCCTGCTGTAAAAATCCCATTTCTTTTTCAGTTAAAAAATTTGCAGTCTACATAGTAGAGGCTAGGAGGTGTCTTGTAGGTTTGCCATACACTGAAACCTTCTTAAACTGTATAATTCTAAAGCTTGCCAGAAGTGGGGCAAAGGCAGAATGGGGCGAAGATACTGGCAAGGGTGTACTTATTGGGGCAAAAAGTTTTTTGGAATGTTTTTGTAGGAAGCACAGAATATAGAAAAAATGTATTTCATTAAAATAATGAACATTTTCACATGCCTCTCTATGAAAACCATTTTCACGTGGTTTTCATGTTAATGTTTCTTGAAGGATGTTAGAATTTATTGTCTTCCAAAAGCTTGAAACCATCTTTGTCCCTTTGATGGGTTTAGGGTTTTTTCCCTAATACGTCTCCTTATTATATTTTCTGTTACTCTGTAGTAGAAGTATGCAAGTGCTTCTGAAGCAAATTAGGCATCCACTTTTTAAATTTTAATTTTTAAATTTTTTGAGGGTATACCAAATTTTAGTCCCTAATGGTATTTTGTAAAGTAACATTTTTAACCAAAGTTTTAACTGGTAATTCAAGAAGAAGATGGAGATTAGCATTTGTTGTTTCTAGTGTGTTGTAGGATATGTTCAGATGAGTACTTATTGTCGAGTCATAGAATATCCCAAGTTGGAAGGAACCCACAACTATCATTGAAGGCCAACTCCTGGCCCTGCATGGAACAGTACTTCACATGGTTTAGAGAAGAAATTGTGCCAGTGAATGCAGTTAACAAAGATTAATAATGTAATCTCCCAGCTATACTGTGTTCTGACTTCACAGATATATATTTAAATGTTTTTACTGTTTTGCTGCTAGTTCACAGTTGTATCTCTTTATGTGTTTAAAAGCCAGCAAAAAACAAAACAAAAAAAACCCCACAAAAAACCCACCCAAAAGCAGAGAAGATGATGATGTAATGAAATATGAGTTCTTGCTGTCATTTGAGTACAGAGTGAACAAATCACTAAGCAAAAATTGGGAAATGAATGTCAGATCTGTTCAGTCACATTTTGCTTTTACAGAGGAAGAACTGACAGGTATCTTGGGCTTGCAGTTCACTTGTATCTTTTGGACCTTTTAGCATTTAAAAGGTGACTAAAGCTCCCCAAGTCTCCAGGTCATGTAAAACCCAAGCAAAAAGACTGATCATTAAAATGACTTGTGATGAACTGTGTGAAAGAATGATTGAATTGGTGTCTCATGATACACAATTAAGTATTTAAGTATTTAGTGTGATAGGTGTGGTGCTGAGATTTTTAAAGGAAGAATTGATGAAACAATTTCCATCAGCAGTTGGTTAAGAAAGCTTTGTTATTTGAGAGAAATACAGTCATAAGAGTTGAAAAGCATTTAATTTGGAACTAGTTTTGTTTGTCTTTGTAAATAACTTCTGAAATTTAGCAGCTGCTCAGAAAAGACTTCGTCTGAGTAAATTTATTAAATCACTTCATCTGTAAGTCAACTGTCTAAATCAAATGAGCAAGAAATCTTGATTTGCAGGTGGGAATGACTAATTTTTTTTTGTTCTGTAAACAAAAGGTTAATTCTCTGTGGCTCAGTGGTTTATGAACCACCAGAAGATATGTTTATTTGTATTGAATTTACAGCAGAAGTGTGGTATTGAAGGTTCATGTGCCTCCTCAAGGTCTGTGTGCGTGTGGGATGAGGAGCTTCCGGCCATTCAGCCTGAGCCGAGTTTTCTGCCAAGAGCATCCTGCTGTATCCTGGTGCAGCTTGGAGGCAGAGTGGCTAAAGCAGTGCTGCTGTTTTGTGCCCTCGGTATCTTGTGCTGGTGTGGCTGTTTGTGCAGCTGTGTTGTGAACTGAGTTGAGGGACAGGGTGGGTTGAGAAATAACCGTTCTGTTTCCTTGTCTTCAGGGCTGTACATAATGTGATACAGTGAGCTATACAAATACATGTGAATTCATGGCCTGGGAAAAGGTGGGATTCTTTTAATCGAGTTTAAGGAGAGCTGCAGCTGAATGTCACACTATATCCTGAATTCAGGTTTGTCTTACTTGAGCAATTGTATTTTTTAATCTGATATTTGAATGTTAGAAACTGGTCTTGAAAAGCTGTCTTCGGGATGGAATTTGTTGTTGCGCACTTGATTTACTTTTAAATAAAAACAAAAGATATGCAAAACATCGTAAAGTTGGTTACCTAAACTACTCACAAATGTAGAGAATACTTCAGGTTGATGTGCGGGTGACGGGTACAACAGGTACTAGGTGCTTGGATTTAGAAGTCTCTAATCGGGTTAGATGATTATCTGCTGTTAACAAAAATGGGAGTTAGCTGCCTAACCGGTTTAAAGATCTTTTACAAAATCCTCCTGGTAGTTATATGCATCTTTAGCTGCCTAGAGCTGCTGGAGAAATTGTTCCTTTTTCCATAAACTTGATCGGCTAGGAGATCTGTATCTTAGGTCTTGTAAGTGTGAAGGAGGACAGTGAACTTCCCTACTTACAACTCCACTGATTTTTCTGAACTTTGAATCAATTAATCAGAAAGATGAAAAACTTCCTGTACTTGTTAATTACCCCTGAAACCAAAACCAATTAAAAGCAAAAGTATTTTTCATCTCGTTGCATTTTAAAATGCAGGTTTTGTCTTCCTAAACATGTGTTTACTTCAGTACTGTAAGTTCAGAGACAGATCCCAGAATTCTGACATGAATATTCACATTATGAATTTGATTTAAATTGACTTTTGAGTAACCCCAGAGCACATGCAGGGAAATACGGCTTGAGATGGCTGGGAAGCTTATCATCCTAGCTGTGTGTCCCATGACCCAGCCAGTGGCTGCAAAAGTAGCAGCTTGTCAAGCTGAAAACCAGTGTTTGTTTATTTTTAACCCAAAAGGGCAAGGATAGGTAGTAACTTCATCAGACATACGAAGTTACACTGGTACTTGCTTTTGAAACATAGCTTTTAGTAATACGGTTTGTGCCTGAGTCTAACATGGGCAAAAAGACAAAGTAGAACTAAAATTTAGATGATGTATGATTAAGAGATAGTTTTGTTACTTGACTAAATAATGAATGCTCTCTATGCAGACATAAAGGTGATTGGAATATGGTTAAGGCAGTACTAATTACTGGTTTTAAAATACAAATGGAGGAGATACCAGGAGGAGATTAATTGTCTTGTCGGTGGAAATTATGGTTATCTGCATCTTGAGTAGGTGTATTAAATCACCTTTTTTATTTCAAATACAGCATGAAAGTAAGAAGAGTGTCTCTCTAGACTTTTCTCTCTTTAGATGTGCTTTGAAAGCATGAGTCAGATTTGCAGTGTGTAACCAGTTCTTCATTGTTTATTACCAGAACTAGCACTTATGCAAGTTTTAAGAATCTGAGAGGAAGTTATGTAGTTCATTATCCACTTCCTTAGGCTTTCTAGTAATTATGAGAGGATAACAGTCCAGATGAAATGAACTGCTAAACAAATAGCAGACCATATTAGGGGTAGCAGAAATGGGTGGGTCATGCTAGTTCAATATCTCACCTGCTGACTTAATTACAAAAAGTGTTAGAGATCCCCGGATCTATCTCGTTATGGATGAGGCTGCCCAAATGCTTTCTGCTTCTGGTGGACCAGTGCCACTGCTTGTCTAGCCTTGCTTGTGGGACTTCTGTGGATGAAAGTAGTGTTGGGCTGCAACAGAAATGTGCTGGTACATGAAAGCTTGAGCTGATGAAATACAGGATCTGCTGTGGTCTGGGCTATGAGTCTTCCCTTTTCTGTTGTACTACTGCTAGTCTTCATGCAGCACAGTGGCAAACACATCTAGTGATCTCACCTGGCTGAAAGCTTATTGCTGCTTTATTGTTAGGTTTTTTATCATCCTCTAGCTCCCTGAGCTGATTCAGCACAATCATATCATTGCAAAGGTAGGATGGGACTGTGCAGTTCATAGTGGAAGGAATAAATTACAGGAATGAGTCAGCTATGACTGAAACTGTTTTAAACTGCCATGGAACTGTACCTCCTCAGCTTGTAATTGATGTGATGAATGACAATTAATTTTCTTCCAAGAAATATTTCTCTGCTGACACTTGGTTAAACACCTTCTCTTGATTCTTTATAATATACTATTTACTCAAGCTGAAACCTGTCAAAAACTGAAATTACTAAATCAGAAGTTGGCAGCTCTGGGTTATTCCTAACAAATTTACTGCAACGTCATAGTTCTAAAGCCTGAGCTGACCTTAGAATGACACAAGAATTTTTTGTATTAACAAATTGGGAAAACAAGGTCACATCTGCTACCATGGGCCCTCAAATACCAGCATAATCAACTTTAATACAGTATATCCCCGCTGCATTGCGACCTCTCCATTACGACGCCATGGATTTGCGAGGAAAATTTCTTGCAGTTCAGTCTCAGGAATCTGTGAGGTTTCCCAGCCAAGGCATGTGCAGTGCCTTTGCTTCGCCAAGGGGCGGTGCCAGCACTCCCTGTGGGGTAGGACGGGGCTGGCCCCCCGGGGAGGGTGCACAGTTTCTCTGGCTCGTCATGGTGTTTAGAGCCCTGCGGCACTGTGCCCCGGTCCCTGACCCAGTCCTGTGTGTCTCTGTGCCCAGTCCCTACAGTGGAAGGGTCACACCACAGTATGCCCCAGGCAGCTGCTGAGACCCAGCGCAGCACCGCCACAAGACGTGCCATTCCTTGTTACTCAAAGCCCAGGCAGTGCTGCCTCTTCTGGGACTGGTGGATGTTAAACTGAAAGAAACTCTGATACTGATGCCTCTGCCCACCCTTGCCCTGCCATAAGCGGCACGAGGTGTCGCAGTGTTGCAAAGCTAAGGTTTTTCAGGATCCAAGAATGCTGACCAGGGCTTGGGGGCACCCCTTCCCCACTGCGGAGGCAGGGCAAACACGTGCAGTGGTGGCAGCTGGACCGCCGCATGGGGCTGGGCCGTGGCGGGCACGAGGGCCGTGGGTGGAGCTGGGGGGGGGGAGCAGCGGCATGGAGTTTGGGCTGCGAGCACACGCGGTTGCAGCAGCCACTCAGAAACGGTTCCCTTTGCTCCCCTGTGCTGAGAGAGCCCATGGGAAGGAGNACAGTATATCCCCGCTGCATTGCGACCTCTCCATTACGACGCCATGGATTTGCGAGGAAAATTTCTTGCAGTTCAGTCTCAGGAATCTGTGAGGTTTCCCAGCCAAGGCATGTGCAGTGCCTTTGCTTCGCCAAGGGGCGGTGCCAGCACTCCCTGTGGGGTAGGACGGGGCTGGCCCCCCGGGGAGGGTGCACAGTTTCTCTGGCTCGTCATGGTGTTTAGAGCCCTGCGGCACTGTGCCCCGGTCCCTGACCCAGTCCTGTGTGTCTCTGTGCCCAGTCCCTACAGTGGAAGGGTCACACCACAGTATGCCCCAGGCAGCTGCTGAGACCCAGCGCAGCACCGCCACAAGACGTGCCATTCCTTGTTACTCAAAGCCCAGGCAGTGCTGCCTCTTCTGGGACTGGTGGATGTTAAACTGAAAGAAACTCTGATACTGATGCCTCTGCCCACCCTTGCCCTGCCATAAGCGGCACGAGGTGTCGCAGTGTTGCAAAGCTAAGGTTTTTCAGGATCCAAGAATGCTGACCAGGGCTTGGGGGCACCCCTTCCCCACTGCGGAGGCAGGGCAAACACGTGCAGTGGTGGCAGCTGGACCGCCGCATGGGGCTGGGCCGTGGCGGGCACGAGGGCCGTGGGTGGAGCTGGGGGGGGGGAGCAGCGGCATGGAGTTTGGGCTGCGAGCACACGCGGTTGCAGCAGCCACTCAGAAACGGTTCCCTTTGCTCCCCTGTGCTGAGAGAGCCCATGGGAAGGAGCGGAAAAGTGTCCGCAGTGCTCCGGAGTGCTGGGGGGTGGAGCAATGGGCGTGGCCTACATGCATATTCATGATCTGCACGTCTTTGCGAGTTTGACGTTCTGTGAGACCCCTAGTGTGACCTGTTCCTCTCAAATGCGGGGGTAGAACTGTATTACAGTGAATCCCCACTGCAGCGCGACCTCTCCTTTACTACCCCGCCCATTTGCAAAGCAAATTTTTCGCAGTTATGATTCAGACATTTGTGAGTCAAGCCACCCCAGACATGCGCAGTTGACTCTGCTATGCCGAGGGGCGGTGCTGCGGTGCCTGTGCGGTGGGACTCACCCCACCCTGCGGGGAGGGGGCTTGCAATGG
>WEKX01009617.1:40691-93998 GCA_013390025.1 Pitta sordida
CTGGAGAAGAGGAGGCTGAGGGGAGACCTTATCGCTCTCTACAACTACCTGAAAGGGAGGTGTAGCCAGGTGGGGGTCGGTCTCTTCTCTCTGGCTACAAGTGATAGAACAACAGCCTTAAACTGTGTCAGGGGAGATTTAGACTGGACATTAGACGGAACTTTTTCACAGAGAGGGTGATCTCTCAGTGGAATGGGCTGCCCAAGGAGGTGGTGGAGTCACAGTCCCTAGAGGTCTTTAAGAAAAGGTTGGATGATGTACTTGGTGGCATGACCTAGATATGAGGGTAGTGTGTTATAGGTAGGATGGTGTGTTGGTAGTAGGATGGCAACAGGTTAGGTTAGGTTCGGTAACAGGTTTGACTAGATTAGATTAGGTAATAGGGGATAGGTTGGACTTGATGATCTCGAAGGTCTTTTCCAACCTTACTGATTCTGTGATTCTGTGAAAGAGAAATGTTGTGAGAAAGTATCACTCACCTTCTGGAGTGACAAGAGAAAGGGGAGAGGAAATGGCTGAGGGGGTCATGCTGGTGGGCTAAAAAGGTGAGAGGTACTAGGAAAGAAATGGGACAGAGCAGTTTTATTTACTGTGAGTGTGGAGAAGTGCTGGTGACTGGTACTGTGTGCTGTGTCTCTGGTCCACTCCCATTGGGAAAGAATTGGCTGGACAAAATATTTGGGAGTGTGTGGATTATAAAGGGTGAGTGAAATAAATAACAGGGATTAGAGGACAGAATGCATCCAAAAGTGTGATGGGAATGGGATTTGAGCACAGTTGGGAAACAGAAGATGGAAAGTCTTTAAAAAGCACATAAACCACCCTGTATTTGCTGTATTCTATTCTCTCTTAAATACTCCCAAATACTTAATTTTCTGTTGTATTTTTCTTAAATTTAAGGGATTCTACTAAGATGGAATAATGAGAAAATTTTACTACAATGGAAATACAGTTAAACCCCCTCGTTCGCGAGGAAGGGAACAGCCCAGGGGTCTCGCAGATAGCCAAACTCGCAAAGAAGTGCAGGTCATTAATATGCATACAGGCCATGCCCGTTGCTCCACCCCCCGGCACTTCAGAGCACTGCAGACCATTTTCTGCCTCTCTCCTCGGACTGTCAACACAGGGAGGCAAAGGGAACTGTTTCTGAGCCCTCTCTGACTCAGGAGACACACACACACACACACACCCCCAAGAATCTGTTGGCTTTTCTGGGCTGCTGCGGCCGTGCTCCCACAGCCCAGATCCCGCGCCGCGGCTCCCCGACCCCGATGCTCATGCCCACAGCATCCTGGCATGGCATCTTGGGCCACCGGGGCTGCTGCGGGGCTGGGACTGCCGGCTCCCCGGGGCTGCCCCGGCCACCTAAAAACCAGGCTTAGCCGGAGAAAGTGCGTGCCCTCCCCGGGGGGCAGGCCCATCCCGCCTCACAGGGAGAGCCAGCACCGCCCCTCGGCAAAGCAGAGGCACAGCGCATGCGTGCTCTGGGGAACCTCGCGGACCCCGAAGCTGGACTGCAAAAAAATTGCTTAGCAAATGGGCGGGGTCATAAAGGAGAGATCACGATGCAGTGGTGATTCACTGTAATGTAATTTGAAAGCTGAAATAGGAGGTGTTTAGATGAGACAGTTGAATGTGGATGCAGTCTTTTTTTTTTACCTTCCCTGAATACAGCAGGGAAAATGAAGTCCTGCTGGGATTAAATAACATTGCATCAGGGTGAACCATTAGAATCCATTAGCTTGTTTGTATGAAGGCTCAGACCTTTGCTACAAAATCCAGTTGGGAGGAGGAAATACAGGATAAGGAAGCTAAATGAGCTATAATTAATGCACAGATTATAATGTTTATCTTCTAGAGGATGGAGTCCTGTTTTCTGCCAGTTGCTTACTTAGCCTGTATGTTTTTACACTTGTATCCTTTCCTCCACTACCCAGCTTTATTTTGTAATGTAGGCTTGAGCAAAATGTAGCCCTTGACAGGACTGGTGATGTGAGAATTCTTGGCAATCCTTTCTGCTTCTCAGTTTGGGGAGCACAGAAAGCCAAACATCAAAAAGAGTTTTGGCTGTGGGAGAAACAAGAAAGAAGTAAATTGTAATTCACTAGATAATGCAAGTCAGCAAGGTTCCACATACAGGTAGTTCTTAATTTTGGGCTTCGTGATACAGTAATGAGCAATCTAGCTATTATCTGATACTGCTGTTGTTCTGATCTAGTTTACAGTAAGCAGTTTAGCTCCTGAAATGTGATCCCCCTTCTTGCCTTATTGCACCTCATATGCATAAGATTTCCACTGTAGTTGTGTTTGCTTGAGGGCACTAATCCAAATGAGTTCATGTCTACACTGAACTACGTATTTCCTTCTCACAGAAGAATCGTGAAACCAACTTGGCAAACAAATAGGGCAGGGAGGGCAGCTTAAATGTTCCCTTTTACAGACAGTAATCACTGAGGTGGTTCTGAATGTAGGCATGTAAATCAGCCCCAGCACAAAACATCCCTTCAAATTCTCCACATCATATTCATCTTTTTATTATTTATTATTTCTTAAGTTGCCTTCAAGGCTGTGGACTTCAGACTATGAGTTACATGTTTTTAACTCACCACCCTCTGTGCTGCAGGGGCTGAAACATTGAAAAATCCACTTTAGTACAGTGGTGAGTGTCCCTGTCTCTCATGCGGGAGACCGCGGGTTCGATTCCTGACGGGGTGGCAGTGATGCTGTTTAAGAGTTGGACTTGATGATCCTTGTGTCCCTTCCAACTCAGAATATTCTGTGATCTTTGCTGTCTGAGGAACTGTGGAGGGAGGCCTCAAAACTTGCCTGTGTAAGTTTATAGCTTAATTTTTATTTTCAGGTTAGCAGTCTGGTATGTAGTAGGATTGCAGACGCCTGGCAAGTATGACTCAATTCTGAACTGGATGGGGACATCAGGTTTGTGGTGACTCAAAGGGAATTCATCCAGCCAGGAAGGACATTGAAGAGATAGAATCTCTGCTTCTGGGGTCTCTCCTGCTGCTGTTGGTCAAGTTCCGAAAAGTTACTGATCTTAGGTTAAGCCCTTCTCTTCATCTTCCCTTGCTTTCTTCCAAGAGGGAGGATTCATACCTCAGATTTTATACAGAGAGGATTCCAATCAGTCTTCTAGGCTTCTTGACTTAGCAGCGAAGTCTGGAAATGAGACAGGATGAATAAGCAGAGCTAGGTTCTCCATTTAAATGAACCCATTTCTCTTGCCTTGTCATAGTGTCTGCTCGCTGTTTCCTATGTTGGCTGACTTGATGGTGGAGAGTAAGTGCTTGCCTCTCCAGTAAACCTCGAAGTTTTGTGAGAAAAAGAAGCACCTCTTTGGATTCACAGGAATGGATGGGTTCCTCTAGCAGATAAGATTGTGATTCCCTCAGACAGAGTAGTCTTAAGATACTTCATTTTGTGGCTTAAAATTCAGTGACAGACCGTTGGACTATGGAGGAAAAAGACAGTCTGGACAGTGTTCACTGGGAATTCACCTGAGAATTCAGCTTTAAAAAAATTTACATAATCGCATCTGTCAGGACCTGATTCAAACTGTTTCAAATAAGTGCAGGAAAAAATGCTGAACTGCAAAACAAGTTGTAAATTTTTGATTTAGATTTTTGATCTTTTTAGCTTTTCTACTGTTGCTGCCATTGTAATAACTTTGATCAAAACTGCTCTGAACTGATTTGGAGAGAGTTTCTACAAGGGTTAGAAACACATAATCACCAAACATCCCCTGATAGCTCTTAAAGCAATAGCTGCAGCCTTGTACTTGTTATGGCTGTATTTTTGTGCCTTTCCCCCTCTTCCTCCATCCCTGTGGCTGAGTTTTGGCTGAGTTCTGCAAGAAAAGGGCAACATGATCCTTTGTGTTTCCTCGCATGTGTGAAATACCTGACCTGTTTTTTTCCCCACTACTACCACTGCCACTAATATTCCTCTTCTTCCAGGAAAGTCAATTATCTCATGGCAATCTGAATTTTGTCTTTTTTAGGGACACCACACACATTGTGCCAGCAGATCAGCAAGAACCACCTGTGTGATGGGTATTTGAAAGCCCTGCATGAAAGAAAGTCACAAGTTTAAGAACACAAACCTTTCATTTGCACAATAAACTTGAATTGTAACTTCAGAATAGATCCTTTAAGTCACTTCTTCCTTGTTTTCTTACCTGTAGGATCATTCTGGTTCTTAGTGTACTTAGTACATGTATTTTGTGCTCTTACTTTCCTGGTAACTTGAAACATTAGTTTGTTAGCTGTTGTGATAGAACTGGAAACAGTTGTGTGATTTATGTTCAGTCTGTAGAACTATTTGGCCAAGTGTGGAGGCTGTCATCTCTCTCTCTGGAAATCAAACCTGAAAGCTCATCTGTGAGTAGAGGTGAGATTAAAAATAATCATTTTTAGAGCAAAATTTTAATGAGATTTGAAATATTCTTCAGCAATGCTATTGAAGAAAATAGAAGCATGTTTCTGTAACTAGAGACTCTATGTTTTTGTCCTGATGTTAATTAAGATGAAGTATGAATTGAATTTAGAAATACTTGAATAATATATATGGAGAGAAATAAGAACTTTACTGGGAGAAAGAAAAAAATAGTATAACAAATATATATCTATTCTGAACAACAATATCAACAACAATGAAACAATGATGACTGTAGACAGCTGTGAGAAAACAAACACAAGGGGAGGCTAAGTTTGAGGGAGACCAGGGTACCCTCGGGATTCCAGGGGCGCGGGAATAGGGTTCAGGATAGGCAAATTAGTGGAGTAACAGCCAGTGAGCCTTTCCTGAAATGTCCGAGGGGCTGCAGGGAGATCCAGTAGTTGGCAGGGGAAAGGCTGTACTGGGATGAGGAGTCAAAGGTCCACGTGGTCCTGGGCAAAATGGTGGCAGTAGAGATCAGAGGCGAAAACAAAGCTTCCTCAATCCAGGAGATCCATGAACCCCCCTTCTGTGAGCCCAGGAGCTGTAGTTATAGGGCCTTGGGCCCCTCCCATTTCACATGCCTTGTGGGCATGTCTTCACTTGCCATTGGCTGTCACTCAGCCTGCCCTGGCTCTCAGGCCCCTCCCCTTGTCGCATGCCTTGCCGGGAAGGGAAGCTAAGACAAAGAATCCTCCATTGTTTGTCAGGTAAAAAAGAAGAAAGCTCCTCCCCTGGCCATATGCCTTGCAGAAAATGGAATCATAAGCTGGCTTTATGATACCTAGAAATTGGATGACTTTCAAGAGAGGTGAGCTTTGTTTGTGCCCTTCAGATTTCAGAGAGGTTCCTTGTTGGAACTAGTCTGAGAATTTGTTCATGTTATTGTGGCTGTCGTCTGTTTTCCATCTAAATATAACCTGGATTGTTCTGAAGTATACTCAAGGAGAGCTGCATTTGGCCTGACAAAGGCTAGATTGGTTTTAGCTATAAGTGAAAGACTATTAACTGTGGGAAACATTGCGTTCAGAGCTGCCTGAATGCCACAATAGGGACGATAGGGAGGGGTTGCCTTTGGGTCTCTAATTGAAGTGTCTCAAAATTTTTTAAAAATACTCATGCTTGATCTAAGTTTGGGCCTAACTTTGCTGCATCAAAATTGCATTTTCTTATGCTAGTATTTGTCATGTTTCCCAGCCCTCTTCTGTGTTGCCTGAGCCATCCTGTGTGATGAACTTAGAGCTGCCTGCTAGAAAATGAAGTGGAATATGTGCCTGTGTCCTGAGAGGAGGAACTGACATGGACCCGGTGCACTAAATCTCATGATGCCTGATCCTTTATTCCACTTCCCAGGAAGTTCCAACACATTTAAGAGTCTTCTCAGGTCTGCACATGCTTTTTTCCTGCACTGTGTTTCACGGCAGGAGAGAACATAGACCTCCTGGTCTGCCTGCAGTTAAGTGGTTAAGAGTGTAATATCCTCTGGCAGGTTGATTTTTGCGTATTCTCAGATGGCCTGTTTTGGATTTTCCCTGGTTTTAGCTGGTGTTTAATGATAGAGAGATCCGAATCATTCACTCAGGGTAATTGGTACTGACCTAATTACATGAAGGAGTTTTGCACTGAAATTTTTAATGGTACTTAATAATTAGAAGAGTTCTTCATTCGCTATGTCTATGATTCAGTCCTTTGACTTTCATGTTTCCAAAGAACAAGGACACTTGATGAAATTAGCTCCCTGTTTTGTGTTGGGTTACTCTCTGTGGCCCAGTGCCTCCTGCCTGGAGAAGCAGAAGGAGAAAACCGTGGCTGAATTCTGTGGCATGTAGTCCGTCATCTAAACCAGGAGAGGATATGGATGAACTTTCATCTCTACATGAGATTGCAGAGGTCAAACGGGGATAGGGAGTGTCTCAGACCACAACTGTGTCCATGGCTGTTGTACACAGTGCTGCTGTCCATTCAGGAAATGTTTAAGTTACACTTGCTAAATGGGAATTATTCTAGAGAAAAGACATCTTTTTATGCCATCCTATTTACATCCATCCCCAAACAGTGTACCTCAAGAGAAGGCTCCTGCATAACCCAGTGGAGTTGCACTTTACCTTCCTAACTGGTGAATGTGGAGAGTTGTATCCTAAAGCACTGCAGTAAATAGGAGAGGCCCAAATAGTCATCACCTCTCCCAGTTTCACCAGGCTGGAAAAATGGGTTAGAGGCCAGCATGATTTCAGACCTACCTCACACCTGTAAATAAAGCAGTTGTCCACTTCCACCAGCAGCAATCCAGCCAGGCAGAAGCAGTGTTGTTCTCAGTCTCATGTGCAGCATCTGAAGCAATAAATGCTTTGTCTGCCTCCTGTTGGCTGGGCGTTGCCAAAGTGACTTGCTGTGCTTCTCTGTAGGGGAGAGGGAGAAGGAGGGTGTATAAACAGATGAAAAAGGTTGGCATGGAAGTGTTTTTTGTTTAAAAAAAAAAAAAAAGTGCGTGCCATTTGCTGAGGGGGAGCCAAGGGCATAAGAGCTGGAAGGATTTCATAGCCAACAGCAAACCAGGCAGGAACCTTGGCATGCTCCTGCATTCCAACAAAACACCTGATGAAAATCCTGGTGGAAAACTGATGCACAGAAATATTTGACAGAGAGATATTCAAGAGATTTTTCTTTTCTGGGTCTGTATCTTGTCCATGATTTCAAGTGAAGCACAGTGGTTCAAAACCACCATAGACAGCTTCTCTCTAGATACGTTTACACCTTGCATATCTCAGCATTTGCTTGAATAAATTAGCGGTGCTTTAACATTATATTAAATATCCCTCCTACCTACTTTTAAAATCCCCCCTGAGCTTCTTCTCTTTATTTTGGTCTGTTCTGAATTATCCTAGTGTCTGGAATTTATCTTCTATGTATAATGATATATAGCATGGCGTGATGCCAGCATCTACTCCAGGGAATTTTTGTTTATGTTAAGATTTCAAAATCTTTATAAACATACACTTGGTGGAAAAACAGTTCAGTATTTAAGAAACAGGATAAAGAGTTAGAAGAGCTAAAGTGCTCTTACCAACTATGTCATACCCTCATGGGCTGACATTTTTTTGAGAAAAAAATTAAAACTTGTGCTCTAAGCTCAGCTCCAGGATGTTTCCACACTGACTCATGGAGCTACTGCAGGGGAGAAGAGCATCCAAGATGTGCTGCATAAATATGGATAAAAACTCAGTGGACAGCTTTTGTCCCTAATCTCTTGGGCATATGTGGATATCTGCCATGAGAGTAAATATTTGAGAGAGACACATTTTTGAGAAGAGCTAAATAGTCTCTAACAGAAATTAGAGCTCTGTTATTTGTAATGTCCTCCTCACTCACCGTCTTTGGTCCTAGGCAGCTGCATATAGGACATTTTCTTGCAGTTACTGCAACATATTCACACTGAACTGGAGGTGAGCAGTGGGATGGGACAGCTTGCTCAGGAGGGGAAGTTTCTGAGGGTGGTGGTTATCAAGACATGGGCAGCCTGGGGGGGAGTCCAGGAGCTGTAGGAAGGCAAGTCAAATGGGAGGTAGACATGGAGCAAGATGGATGGAAGGTGACACAGTGAGGGGAGAGGTGTAAGCTGTTGCTTCTCTGAAGCAGGATCTTGGGGTTGCTGTAGGTAGGGTGGGAGGTGGTCAAAGCAAATTGCACACCAAATATGGTAAGGAAAGGGATAGAGTGAATTCTCATGGTCCATCCATATTTTCAATATGCACATGGTTTGGGTTTTCTCATCTAAAAAGAACAGAGCAGAACTGCAAAAGGTGCAGAAGGAAAACACAAGTATCCATCACGTGTAGACCGGAAAAGCAACAAGTGAGAATCTTCAACAGGAGCCAGACAAAGCCAGAAGCACAAGAAAAAACAATGGGGTTTTTTTTTACACCCAGCAGGTACTGGATTCATGGAGCAAAAATCCTGAGGATTTTTAGATATTAAAAATTTACATTGCCTCAAGGGAACACTGCGCAAGTATTTGTAAGAGGGAATCAATGTCAGGAGCACAGTGTTTGTGTGGCAGATGTTCCTGAGCAGAAATCACACCCGGCTTACAAGATGCCTGAGCTGAAAGCAGCTGAAGGGAGGGGCAGATACCTTATGTGATTGTCTCATTCTTGTGCATTTTTCCCTGGTCACTTGCTCATGAACGCTGTTGGAGGTGCAGACAAGGGCTGGAGGGACCATCAGCCTGGCCTGATGCCAATTCTGATATTCACAGAATCACAGAATCACAGAGTATTATGAGTTGGAAGGGACCCACAAGGATCATCTAGTCCAACTCACCGCCTAACACCTGTACAGAGTCCGAGAGCACATCCCAGAGCATAACACCACCTAGATCCCTCACAGTCTAGCAGGCCACTCCGAGCCGGAAGGGGTCCAGGGTCATCCAGCCCTACACCCCCCAGCTAGACCATGTCACTAAGCTCCTCGTCCAGTCTTCTTTTAAACACCTCCAGGGATGGCGACTCCACCACCTCCCTGGGCAGACCATTCCAATATGCAATTACTCTCTCTGTGAAAAACCGCTTCCTAACGTTAAGATTAAACCTCCCCTGGCGTAGCTTGAGGCCGTGCCCTCTCGTTCTGGTGTCATCAGCCTGGAAGAAGAGGTCTACACCCATCTGACTTCAACCTCCCCGCAGGTAGTTGTAAACAGCAATGAGGTCACCTCTGAGCCTCCTCTTTTCCAGACTGAACAGTCCCAGTTCCTGTAGTCGCTCCTCATAGGGCCTGCTCACCTTTAGTAATGGTGTCAGGAGCTGGCCCAAAAAGCTTTGTTTTCTTAATACATGAAGTTCCTAGCAATTGCCTATGGAATAACATGCAAGAACATCAACTCTGCAATAACTGCACAGAAGTTAATTATTTTCCTTATTTTTGCAATAAGCCATTGCATGTAGGCAGTGATAATTTACTTTGTTGTTTCCATTGTCTTAGAATCACAAAATATGCTGAGTTGGAAGGCACTCATCAGGATCATTGAGTCCTACTCCTGGCCCTGCATAGGACACCCCCAGAATCACACCATGAAAGCACTGTCCAAACACTTCTTGAACTCAGAGCACTTCCCTGGGGAGCCTGTTCCAGCACTAAACCACCCTCTGGGTAAAAAACTTTTTCCTGATACCCAGCCTAAACCTCCCCTGACTCAGCTTCATGCTGTTCCCTTGGGTCCTGTCACTGGTCAAAAGAGAATGAAGAGATCAGTGCCTACCATTCCTCTTCCCCTCATGAAGATGTTGCAGACTCCAATGAGATCTCCCCTCTGGTCTGAACAGACCAAGTGCCCTCAGCCACTCCTTACATGGCTTTGCCTCAAGGCTCTTCACCATCTTCATTGCCCTCCTTTGGACACTATCTAATAGCTTACTGTCTTTTTTAAAACGTGCCTAAAACTGCACAGCATTTAAGGCTGTTTGAGGTAACGTGACTGCTCTGTGCTGAGTTTTTTGTAGATGCTGGGGTGTTCAGATACAGGTTGTCTTCCAGACCTGTGCTACCCTAACTGAGAACTTAAGTGGAAAGGATGTTGTCCCCAGATACTGGTGAGATGGCAGCCAGGTGCTGTGGTCTTTGATCCCTACAAAACTCTGAGAGGTATGAGCAGAGCAAAACCTCAGGGGGTGCTTTAAGTCTCAATGAACACATCTGAATAAATTATTCAATATTCAATAAATTATTCAATAACTGACTGTCCCTAAACCATCCAACCAGTGGTGCTGGCATGTCAGTAAAGTTCAGATCTGAGACTGCAAGACTTTTTCTCTATGTATAAAAAAATTTCCTATCTTCTGATTTTACTCTATTAGGGCAAAATGCTGCATAAACAATCCTATTTGCAGGCACGAGGCAGCTGCTTTTCATTAGACTCATTTACCATAAACCTGGCTGTCAAACTACTTCTGCATTTAAAGAATGCAGGCGACTCCAACCTTGCTAATACTGTGATACTGTGACTGTCTCAGCACCTCTGCTCCGTGACCAGCATGCAGCTAGGGCAAGGGTGGCAGTGGGGAAGTCATTTTCATACAAATCAGGGCTGGACACCTCAAAGCCTTGTACAAATAAAACCCACAACACCCAGCTGAGCACAAATGTGCTCAAAAATCAGGAGGATGTTTGGTGAGTGTTGAAGTTGAGTATTTGTTGAAAATACATATAAATGCATTGCCAAATGAGTTGGGTCCTGTAGAGTAATATCTTGCACAGGATCCTCCCTGGCACAGTGTGGATTGCTGACGCGAGCAGCCTCCACTGTGGCAATATAGACACTCATAGCCCAATTGCTTTGGACAAAGACCCAAAGAAGAGGTGACCAAGCTACCATTTTACAAATCCTCTTTCAAGGCATACCTCCTACTGACTTTTAAAATTTAATTTTAGTTTTCAGAGCTATGAAGGGCTGTCATATTTGTTTGGTCTATTTTAATTTTTTTTTAATAACTAACCGTCATTCTGGTTTACTTCAGGTGGAATTTTTCTCTTTGGTTTATGAGTTGCTGTGATAGCTGGCAGTTGCTCAGCTAATGCAAGCTGTTGGTCAGCTGGGCTTTTTCTCCCAAGCTCCTTCCCAACCCAGGCAGCCAGGAGAGTGAGGACACATGGGAACATGGGCCAGCTCTTTGGCATGACTGCTATTTTTAACATCTGGATTCCTTCATGTGAAGTTATTAGCAGAAGTAAAAGAGAGTTCAGGCTGAAGGGAGAGGAAATTCCTCTTCAATAGCTCTTTTAGACCGTTTTTTGTGGACATTCATGTTACTGGTGTAGTCTTTCGAACATCCTGCTGAAAGAATTAGATATGTTTCTGATTTTCTCTTGATGTTGAGGGTGGTGACTGCTGCCAGTACAGACCCAGTCATCATCCTTGCTAGCACACACAAACCATCTGAAATTTAGACATTTCAGGCTGAGCTTATGTCTGCCTCAAAGTCAGACAGGGTTTTGCCACCAGCTTTGTTGTACAGCCTCAATACATGCAGCAGGTTGCTTCTGAGCATCCCATTCCCCCTGGGACTTCCACCAAAATGCCTGACTTTTGTCTAATGCTGGAGGCATCATGGTTCATATGTGGATGATTTTGTAAAAGGTGCTGCCAGACACAATATTTGGGAGCCATTTTGCTGCCTGCACAGAGCAGCAAGAAGGATCCATCTCTTTTACTGCCTTTGCTGCTGTGATCCCCTAGTGGCTTCATGGGATGGGCATACAGAGCAGTGTTTCCTGCTAGAGCTAGGATTTGTCCTCGTTTTTGTGATTTGTTTGTTGGATTTTCAACATTTGTCCTCACTTCTCTCTGTGAGATTCTTTAGCAAGAGCAGGAAGTGGTAGCTCTGTTACAGGAATATAAATACATATATGTGTATCATGATGCTCCAGAACCATGTGCAATTAGCAGCATTAGAGGAAAAAGTGGTGGCGTGTTCTTGATTCAAACTTCTGCACTGTTTCTGAAACCACTTCCTGACTGCAACGTCATCCTGAAAGCACCAATTTCTTTGCTAGCATCATGGGGCATTTTCCAGGAAGCCCTGCTGCCTTCCTCCAGCAAGTTACAGTCCCAGATTTAGTAGGTACCCAGTGAGGCCAGCAGTAGCATGTTGGTATTGAAACTTTTTCCCACACAGAGAGCTGCAAGGTGATGGTGCTGCCAGTCTCTTGGATTAGCTGCTGACTGTGGGGAGGCCAAAGAAGAGGGGAAGAGAGAGGTTTATCAGCCCAGATAAAGCATGTTTGAATGCATCTGAGGTAGGCAAACACCTCGTGTTGGCTCACTGACTGTGCCTCCAAAACCCTTTGGCCATGCATGTCTGCATGAGGAGCAACAAACATCCCCTGCAGAACCCACCACCATCAGCCTTCAGTCACTGCCATCAGCTCAGGGCACAGGTCAAGGCTTCAGCAATGTGAACCCATGCCTACCTACCCAGTGGAAGCATCAGAAGAGTGTATGTAACAGACCTTGCTGAGAAGACAGGGTGAGTATTATCCTGGGATAAATGGAGAGCTTGTCTAACCAGGGCAGTGCAGATCGATTTGGGAAAATCCCTCCTTTAAGGCCCCTCCTTCATGGCATGACAGGACAGCAGGCAGGCCCATCAGCTCTATGCAGAGCTATGATGGGTCAGTTGCCTTGCAGACCCAGCCACACTGGCTTGGAGCAAGGGCAACCCAGTACAAAGAGCAGTGTGCACTGAACCTGTGTCAACACCCATGCGACAGCCCCTTGGCACCCCATTTGTCAGCGGGCGAGGAATAAATCACATGAATCTGGCCTCAGTCTTAGTGGTATCTATTTTGCCTATGTTTTTCTTTTTTTCAGGTTTGTTTTTTTTAAATACAAAAGTCAAGATCCCACTTCCTCACCCCAAACTGTGCAATAATGAAAAAAACACAGAGGGGAACTGCAAAGAGTTGTGGTCACCTCAAACCCATGTATGCTGCTATAAGAAAGTAAGAGTGAGGGAGAGAGAATCCACCAATTGAATCTAGACATGTACCCTGAAAGTTTTGGGTGGGTGCTAATGCATCTGTTTACTATGCACCAGTGTGCTGGCATCACGTCGCCACCCTTCCTAAGCCAGGCTAAGCTGTTTTGGGGTAGAAGGGATCAATACAGTAAAATCCAGTTTAGTACAGTGGTAAGTGTCCCTGTCTCTCGTGCAGGAGACAGGGGTTAAATTCACGCCAGGGAGGCAGTGGTGTTGTTTAAGAGTTGGACTCGATAATCCTTGTGGGTCCGTTCCAACTCAGAATATTCTGTGATTCTGTAATATAGCTAATTTTTTTGCCAGGCTGGGAAAGTCCCTAAGACACTGGGCTTCTCCCACATTGGCAATGCCGATGCAGAGACACAAGGCTGCATCTTACCCTCTCCAGCAAAACTCCCTTAGAGTGAGAGTCAGTATAGCGGCAGGTGGGAAATGCTAGTTTTTGTTATTGGCTCTTGAAATGTGGTCCCTGCAGAGGGAACTGCAGCAGCTGCTGCTTTTTGAGGGAAAACAGCTGTGTGCAGATGTGCATGAGAGAGGATGTACCCACCTGAACCGGGTGTCTTCCTGGGGAGGAGGGTGGTCCCTTTGGATGGGGATTTAGATGGAAAATTCCTCCTGCACCATTGCCACCCCAGGGCATCCTGAACAAGTCCCTTCTTGCTGCCTGCGGTGGCAGAAAACAGCAATTATGTATCAGCAGAATAACAACCCCAGCTGCCTCCCGGCGCTCACTGCTTCCAAGTGGTTCATTTAGCCCTCACTTGCATAAAGCAGAGGGGATAATGCACTTCTCGATTTGCCTGGATTGCTTTTATTTTCCTTTCTTTCCAGCAAAGCTTCACTGAAGGTTCACGGCAAAGGAGGGGATGCGGGAACTCTGACCAGGTTCCGAGGTGATTTTCCACTGCTGGGAAACAATCCCATGGTTTGTTTTGTGCCCAGCCAGCATGTGAGTGAACATATGAGTCATGATCCCACAGCCCGTAAAATTGCTTTGGTCTCCCTGTTTTGGACAGTCATTATTGATTATTTTTAGCTGCAAAAGTGGGCAGGGAGGAATGAGCTCAGACACAACTCCCCACTGCTATTTCACAGGATTTGTTAGGTTTGCAGCTGACTGTTGAGAGATTCATTTTTGTTAGCAAGCAGCTTTTCTGGACACAGACCTGGCAGGCAGCAGTGATGGATGCTGTGAGTCCTTATGATGCAGAAGAAAGAAAAGTCACCCTGCAAGGAAAAAAATAAAAAGCAGGGATGTTTTTTCTGCCTTGTTACTGAGCTGAAGTGGCATAGCATGGTGTCAAGGAAATGTTCTCTCTGGGAGCAGGATGCACCTGATGAACTCTGTTGCATGGGATGATATCATGGGGGAAAAAAAATTAGTGTCAACACGTGAGGATGCCCCATGGACTAAACAATATGTTGCAACTTGAGTGTTAAACTTGGGCTTCTTGATGGGTTTTATTTTGTTTTGTTTGAGTGATGCTGGTTTTCAGCTGGAGTTCTACTTTCCAGCTTCAGTAGGAGCCAGCTGTGCATTTTGGTACAACCAGTTTTGCTTCTCTGGGGAGAAGGAGCATCCTTTGAGGTGAGGTATGAGGTCAGAAGTGGGTCAGGACCAGCAGTTCTTGTTTTGTAGATGAGGTATTGGGTCTAACGAAGCCTGCCACATCTCGACTGGGGAAAAGGCAACAGTGGGAATCTCTAAGTCAAGGTGCATATGGATCCCATAGTATTCTCACACTGAGGTTAAATAATAGCATCAACAGACTCACAGGTTGGGATGATGAAGGAATAGGTGCCTTGAAGGCCTCAGAAAGCCAAGAGAAAAGTCATTTTGGCTCTCTCATGCTACTCATCTTGTAAATCTTGCAGGTGTACCACCTGTGTTGTTAGTCTATAAAAATCTCAAAAATTCAAGATTTAAACTATATATCAGTTTTATTAATAATATTACGGCTTACCATCAACAGAGCACTCACCAGGATAAACTTGCACATGATGGCATCACTCATTTAAAACATCCTTAAGCATGGTCCAGAGGATCAACAACTGAATCACTGAAGAGCTACTGATGATCAAGGAAAGCCAGCACCCTGTTTAAGGAGAACATCGGCTCCTGAGAAATCCCTTACCTTTAATTGTGTCTAAGAGTGTAAATGCATCTTTGGCCCAAACAGACCTGAAATCAATCTGGCTAATGACAGACACACAGAAATGGGACTTAAACTTATGCTTATCTTTAGTCACTAAATACAGGGATCTTGTTCTACATAATGTGTATATAAATAATAGAGCAGCCCCTGCAAGCAGAGCCGTTGTCAGCTCACTTGATGGGATGGAGCTGTTGAGATGGGCACCCTAGGTGTGTCCCTGGAATTTCACTGGGCACCTTACTAAGCTCTAAAGAATAATACAAATTTTGAAATCTGTTAAACAAAAGAGTTTATCAGTGACACTACCATTTTTCCTAAAAAAAATTCTCATCTTTGATAAAAATGTTTTGCAGCGCATTTTAGCTGTTATGCATGTTACCCTTCATTTTGAATCTTAGTAATTTCTAGTAAGTGACACAATGAGGAAAATCCTAACATAATCCTCCTTTAGCTCTTCCTGCTTACTTTTGGTGTGTAAGAGAATCATGAATAAACAACAGAAAAAATGAAAGTGTTCAGCTACTGTTATTTCCTAGGAAAAGAAAATAAAGGTATCTAGCCCAGTGTTATTTTTGCTTTCTCCTTATTCAGCAATGCAATCACTAGAGGGAGACAGATGGTAAATCTATCTATTGTAAACTTTCAGACAGTCTATGGTGTCTTATAAATGACAGTAGAACAGTTGTAAGTAGGAGATCCTAGTACATCATGCTGCCTGGTGGAGAAATTTGTCAACAGATTTTAAACTCAATTGTTTCATGATCCATGTGGCCAAGATGGCCATCAATCACCACTTTGCTCATGAGACTCTCTCTGTTAACAAGTATCAAATTAAGCAGAGCATCTTTCTTTGTCAGCTCTCCTAATACTTTTACCATGAAATTATCATCCAGGTGTTTTAAGAATCTTCCGAATCTGTTTGTGCCAGAAGTGTGGTGTTCCCAGTAATCACCTGGCAAGCTGAAGTCCCCCACAAGGACAAAACCTCCATATCTGGCAGGATTTAAAAGTCATGTAGGTGTGGCACTCAGGGACATGGCTTAGTTGTGGGCTTGGCTGTGTTTGGGTAATGGTTGGACTTGATGATCTTAGGATGTTTTTTCAAGATTCTGTGTTTCTGTGGTAAGTGTGGAAGTGGATTTTCAGGTTTGTCCTACTGTAGTACAAGAAAAGGGGATTTAGGGTCACTTTGAACCTGTGTATTTACAGACAGATGGCCATAGGAGGAAGAGGTTTGTCCTGCTGCAGGATTATAGGCTCTCACTGGTCTTTTGGTCTTCAAGACCACACTGGAATGGGTGGAAAAGCTTAAAAATTTGGAGCTGGGATGCAGTTCTTGCTGAAAACCTAGGTGACAGGGACAGTCTTATGGGCTGCTACAAAAAACTCTGTGGGTGCATTTGTCTGATATCATCCATCAGCCTGTCAGGCTGTGTTGATTTAGCAAAATAAAATAAAAATTCCTTTTTTTCTTCTAAGTGATGATTGACATTTTAAAGGGAATATTGCCAAAGCCGCATGTCAAACAGCCTAATTGCCTAATCTGTGTGGCCCTTAATGACAAGCTAGACTATTACAGCTGAAAGAATTTTAAGCATCTAATAATTTATACATCATCACCTGGGCTATTTGCTTTCCACACTTCAATAAGTGTTGATGAGGAGAGGAGCTGCTTGGATTTCAAGGCAGCTTCACCTTTTTCACCCAGTGCTGCATCAGGTAATGGTGCAGCCCTGCAGAAAATCACAGCCTTCAGCAGAAGCCAGTTAACATGTTGTGATGAAAACACTCACTTGTACATTAAGGCTTTTTCCTTTTTCTCCCTTCTGTAATTGAATCTTTTTTTCTTTTTTAGGAAAACAGGCACCATGAGCTCTGCTTCTGTGTCATGCTGAGGTGACAGTACCACTTTAATTTGAGGCTAGAGCATTATGTGTTATAAATCAATAAATGCCTTCTCACCCAAACACCCAGAAAAGAAAGAACACTTGGGCAACAAATAGAAAGGACAAGTATGTCCCTAACAAGTGATAGCTAGCTTCATTTCATTAATTAGCTAATTGCTGTCACAGGTGTAGCAGGGCCATATATGAGTGAGTGAGCTACTAGCCTAGCCTCTTTGCTGCAGGGATGTGTTTGGGAGAGAGGCAGTGATCTCACCTTTGCTCTCCCTAGGGGATTATTTTAGGGAGGCAGAATTTTTTTCCTCCTCTTTTTTTATTCTTATTTTTATGTTGTGCCTGTGATAAATCTCTGCCATGAAACCTTTGCTCTCCCTTTGGCTTCTGGCCCTGCTCCTGGTGCCTTGGGAGTGGGGGCCAGCTGCTGATGGGCAGGGTTCTGGGGCCATGCTGAGGTCTTGCTCTGATGCTGCTGGTGCTGCCCCAGGGGTGAGTGATGTGAAGCTGGAACTTGGTTCTCTGTAAGAAACTCTCTTCTTGGGTGCAATGTCCTGCATGCTTCCAAATCCTTCTCTCCTGTATGGTTCCTATCGATTAAAGAACAGATGAACTTTGTTTGCTATGGGGTGGGGTTGTTTTTGTATTGGTTGTGGTCCAACAGCATAAATCAAGCGATGCTTCTGGAGGCAGGGACAAGTGAAGATCTGGCGTGTGGGAGCCCCGGGTTCGATTCCCGCCAGGGAGACAGTGTTAAGAGTTGGACTTGATGATCCTTGTGGGTCCCTTTCAACTCAGAATATTCTGTGATTCTGTGATTATCACATGGGATAAATGAGAAGGCCTTGGGACTTGGTCTAAGTGCTGGTAAAACCCCAATCCACCATGGTAGATTTGGTGCCCCCTTCCTGTCAGGCTTTGATTCGCATTTCTCTGAGCAGTGTTATAAGCATGCACAGTGGTACTTGGATCTGCAATAGGACTCTCTTTTCTTTATAGGCATGGGGATCCTTTCAGGAATATCAGAATGTTAAACCAGGTAAGAGTTAACTCTCATACCAGGCTCTAGTTTTTACCCAGGATTTGTTGGGTAAACCTCAAGCTAACAATAAGTGATGTAGAAAGTCAGGAGCAACCACCTGGCTCCGGGGTGGTATATAGAGGGAAGTGGATGTGGCTGATTGATAGTGGGTACTGTGGGAAAAATCAGCGCTAGTGTGGGAGATAACCTGTGCCACTACCTTGTGGCTGCCAAATCCCTACCACAGCACAGGTCCTGGAGGCAAGAGCAATGCACTGAAGCACTTAAAGCAGGTAGCAAAAGTTCAACCCAAACTTTCATTGCATTCCTGTAGTGTAAACTTATCACAAACCTGTGACTCTTCTAAATTTAAGATAGTGGTTTTGGAAAACACTGTATGTCTTCCTTCTTAAGAGCAAGTGTTTCCCACTTTGACGGCTACGAAGAGATACTAATGTATCTTATGATACTAATGTGAAGGGCTTCTGGCTTGGCCCTTTAAAGCAGAGATTGAAATCATCTTCAAGGGAGCTTTATCTCCCATCTCTCCAGGTGTATAAACAACAAACATTATGTGTGTGCTAAAACCAAATGTAACAGTGCTCTCATTGCTTTTGTAACTCACCTAGATGTGGCAACTCACCTTTAACTTTGATCCCTAAGTAGCCTGACCCTGCAGACAACAATCTGCCTACTGGGACAAGTGGCACCCACTGTGTGGCTGTGCCAGGACTTCTGTGCTCCTGCATGGACATGACAGGGGGGACTTAAAGCATGTGTCCCCTGCTCTGGGTGACAGTAGTGGGGGTACAGCCTGGTTCCCCATGAAGGTGATGACTAGGGCTTCTCCAGGTTTCCAAGGTCTCTGGAGTGGCACACACAGGTGTGGTGAGCTCTGATGGGGCAGAGATTTGGGGTAGATTGCTGCAAGGCATGGGTGGAAACAGTATTTGGGCTGGAAGAGTTGACAGTTTTAGGCTCACCCCAGGGTGATGTATGCATGCATGCTCAGGTGGCCTCCTCCTCTCAACCCCATGGCTTAACATGGGGCTGCCTACGTGTTCTCCTGCTGGTGGATTTGCATGTTGACTGGCAAATGGGAGCAGGAGGTAGCAAAATGGGGAGAAGAGGGACTTTGAAAATAATTTCTGGAATTAAGAACTGGTAATTCTTGCAAAGTAGAAATGGGTGAAAACTTCTTTGTTGCTTCTTGTCTTCCAGAGTCAGTGTCTACTTGGGTATTGGCATATGTGCCTTTAAGAAGCTGCCACAGAGTTCTGAAGGACAAGTATGGGGAGTTTTCTCCTCCAGCATACCATGGTGATTTCCCCATAAGCTTTTGGTGCAACTGGACAATTTGGGCAGGCACCAGAAAGCATATAATAATTTATATTCAGGGCTTTATCACTAAGGAGGGTTGCAACAAAAATGACGACAAAATCCTGTTTGAAGGAGTTTCTTCATTGGTGGAAAACAGTGTTGTTTATGCCTGCTGGAAAAAGGAGATGCATATTTTTGCCACCTTTGCTCGGGCTGTCCACATTGTGTTGCTGAAGAGGTACTTGCTGAACCACAGAGATGCACAGTTTAAAGGGAAATACTACATCTTCCAAGAGCAGGAAGGTGAATCTTCCTTCAAAAATGACACAACTATTGAGACTCCTGCTCCAAAACTACCAAAGCCAGACAGTGTATTTCCATCTGTTTGGGCTAAGATCCTTAGAAATATGCTAGGCCTTGCAACCACACGTAGCACCATGAACCTTGGCAAGACCACGGTGCCAAGTGGTGAGCTAGTGCAGGGAAGAGGGGCCATTCTGGATACTATGGCTGTAGGAAGTCCTGTTGAGCTTATCCCATGTGAATGTGGAAGGGCACCACTTCTGGAAACAAAGGCTCCTTGTGGGCTGGGATCTGAGCTGCTGAGGGTCCAGGAAGCTCAAGACATAGGAAAACCTGAGGGCATAATCCCCATTGCAGCACAGGAAACCTGGAGTCAGAGTCTTTCTCTGAGTGGGGGCGTTACCATGGATTTTGCCTATATGCACAGGCTTATAAATGTGCTTTTGGAAACTCCTTTTCTTGGTGCCTTGCAGGTAGCAGAACCTTTCTTGCAGCCACCAGGTATGACTCCAAACAGCCAGACTGTCCTGAACCCTACCTTAAGGCCAAAAGATCAGGGTGATCTGCAATTTACTATTAAACCAACACACGTGTGTTGCCTGGACTTGGCTGTGCACTCACAGGCTCTGTTCTCTGGCAGAGGGGAAAGCCAAGAGAGCACAGGTCCCACCATGAACCAGCAGCTCAACACAGTCAGCTTAGAGAAGGGCGAAAGCCATCCTCAGCTGAATGTCCTAGCTGAGGGCACAGTGAGTTTTGATGCCGATCCCCTTGTAGGAGGCCTGATGCCCAGCCTAAGCAGCCTGTATGAAGTGGTAAACAGGGACCACTTGCAATTGCAACTTGGGAGAAGCCAAAGATGCCCAGGCAGTTTTGGGCATTTGTCCGTGCCTAAACCTGAGCTGGGAACAACTGGCCTCCAACATACAAAGCTCATGGATATTTACCCACTAGAAAGTTCTAGGGGAGTTGTCATGGGAAAAACAATGCTGCACCTCACAGCACCATGGGACATCCTGCAAGAGCATCCTCATTTTCAGGGCCAGAGCAGTCCTGTCCTGCACTCAGACCATGGGAGTCTTCCCCAAAATGCCCAAACACATGATTGTCTAGCTGTTGAGAAAGCCCATGTGTCTTCCTTGAGTGTACAAAGCTGCCACTACCAAAGTGACAGGGCTGCACAGCCAGCACTGGCTGTACATGCTTTGCCAACGGGACTGGAGTGTCTTCTAACACCCATGGCTGCCCCAGGGACAGAAACAATTTCTGTGCTGGTGACCTCCAGCACTGCACCTGTCCCTGCAGTCTTCGAGACTATGAATTTAATCCCTGAAGCACTTCTTTCTCCACATGTGGAGCCTGTGTCCAAGGTGACATCTCTACAAGCTGCTTTGGATCTGGACCCTGTCAGTCTCAAGCAAAGCGTGGACATTTTCCCAGTTAGCTCAGAAGGACAGGATATGATCTCCCCTTCACCACCTTGCCATTTGTCAGTAGCCTGTGAACTGGATGAGTCCTCCAGATGCCTTGGTTCTGGAATGCAAAGGTTGGTGCTGAGGGAAGCAGGTGGCCAGGGCAGAAGAACCTCAGTCTCTGTGGGCTCTATGGTCAGGAGTGCCTCCCCAGCCTCTGTCACTG
This sequence comes from Pitta sordida, assembly GCA_013390025.1. Taxonomy (NCBI): domain Eukaryota; kingdom Metazoa; phylum Chordata; class Aves; order Passeriformes; family Pittidae; genus Pitta; species Pitta sordida. The sequence continues at coordinate 62,014 of WEKX01009617.1, forward strand.
TTCCAAGGCCTGAAGTGGGGCTTCCTCAGCCCAAGGGCCATGTGAGCAATGGCTCTGGGGTGGCACCAGCTTCCTTGTATGACATCTGGGCAGTGAAGAGAGAGGAGTGCATGGTGGCTGTGCAGCATCAGGACAGTGCTGCTACTGACAAACTGCATTCTGCCTCCATTCTTGGGGGATTTAAAATTCAGAAAACCACAGAAACTCTTCCAGTGGGTTCAGGACAGCAAAGAACTGCCTCTTTCAGCTCCATTCCTGCACACCCTGGTCTTCCTGCAGCCCTATGCAGAGAAACACTGTCAAGAGACCAAACGCCTTGGGAACCCTCTGTATCTAGAAACACCCAGATGCCAGAAAGACAGCAACAGAAACATACTGGTAGGTCTCCCACGACTTTGTATCTTGGTGTAAGCTATCTTTAGAAGGCAAAAGTATGTACATACTTGGTGGGGGCAAGGCTTAAGGCTGTGTCTTTCACCTGCAGTCTCCACCTGGCAATCATAACCTACTCACTGGGGAGGAGTGTGGTGGGTTGCCCTAGCTGGACACTAGGTGACCACCAAAGCCACTCTCACTCTCCTGCTCAGTGGGTCAGGGAAGGGGAAAAAGAAAAGAAAGGCTTGTGGGTTGAGGAAGGGTTCACTCACTACTTTGTCATGGGTAAAACAGACTGAACTTGGGGAAATCAGTTTAATGTATTACCAATCAAGTTAGAGTAAGATAATGAGATTTCAAACCAAATCTTAAAAACACTGCTCCCTTCTTCCCAGGCTCAGCTTCACTCATAGTTTCTCTACATTCTCCCCTTCCCTGAGAGGCTTCAGTCAGTTTATCATGTTGCCTTTGCTGCTCCTTCATCTCGGGGTGTGCTCCTCATACTCCACTCCACCCATGCTCCAGCATGGGTCCCTTTCCACTGGGGGCACTCACAGAATCACAGAATCAGTAAGGTTGGAAAAGACCATAGAGATCATCAAGTCCAACCTATCACCTATTACCTAACCTAGCCAAACCTGTTACCTAACCTGTTACGTAACCTGTAACTCCTTCAAGAACAGGCTGATCCAGAGTGGGTCCCCCATGGGGTCACAAACCCTGTTAGCAAACCAAACCTGCTCATCCCTCCAACAGTGCCACAGGTCATGCCAGAAGCCTGCTGCCAGCATGGGCTTCCCATGGGGCCACAGCCCCCTTCAGGTGCTGAGATAGGTTCCTCCATGGTCCTTGCCACAGGCTGGAGCAGAACCTCTGCTCTGGTGGCTGGAGCCCCTCCTTCTGCACTGACTTTGTATGCAGAGTTGTTCCTCTCAAATAGTCCCACTACTCCCTTCTGGTTGCTGTTGTGCAGCAGATTTTTTTCCCTATTCAACTATGTTATTATCAAGGCACTACCACAATTGAAAATGGGCTTAGCCTTGGCCAGTGGTAAGTCTGTCTTGGAGCTGACTGGTGTGAACTGCTTCACGCAGCCTCTCACAGAAGCTCAGCTCCAATTGTAGAGCTGATATGTGGCTCCAGGGACTGCAGCTATAGAAATCATGCAGCAGGAGAGTCTGAAAGGCTCCGGGTGTCCTTTGGCAATCTGGAACACTCCTAGAAGTGTGATATCCGTGTTATCTTGGTGCATATAATAACGTTTGATTACATATTTTTTCTGTGTTCCTGATATGTCAGAGCTGGGACCTCACTGGGCAATGGAGTACTTTCCCCTCAGGAGCTGCCACCTCGTCTTTCAGAATGGATTTGGGATGTTTTACCTTCCGCTGTGTGCTGACATTAAGACCAACATCTGGTGCAACTGGACCATCTGGGCAGGCCCACAGAAGCACATTGTCATCCATGTCCAGGGATTTAAGGGGAGTGACGGCTGCAGCAACAACCAGGACAAGATCATCTTCCAGGGCATCTCATCAAGTGTGGAAACCAAAGTGGTGTATGCCTGCCATAACCGAGACACTCTGACATTTGCTACACAAGCTACTGAGGTCCAGGTGTTGTTTCTGTCAGGGTGTGGCTCCCAAAGCCATGAATACAAGTATTTTAAAGGACAGTATTATGTATTTAGAGATTCTGAAACTGTAGGCTCTTCAAATGGTACTGCAACGGCTTCCCAGGAGCCTATCCAGGAGACCTCTAAAAAAAGGAGCTGGAAGACAGGGGTAACACAAGGTTTATTGTCCATTTTGAGACCTTCTCTGGGCCCACCGACTGCATCTGCTGGCGGCAAGGTCCAGCCTGACCTAGTAAGCCCAGATGGAGAGGCTCAGAATCCTCCTGATCTCATGGAAGATGCCTGGTCTGGTGCTAATCTGAGCAAGCTTGACCTGAGTGCGCATGGTCAGCTGCAGGATGAAATCAAACTGGAAAAGGGCGTTAAGGATGGTGGAACCGAGGGCAGAGAAACTGAAGATTACATGTTGGAGGAACCAGCTCCAGCTGGACCATACTGTGGGTGTAAAGCTGAGTTATCTGCCTTGGAGCTGACCAAGGGACATGTAGAGCCAGTGACTGCCCCAATTACTGTAGTCCCAAGTCACTCAGCTGTTTTCCCTTTCTCAGACATGCCTGGCAGGAAGGTAGGTGCCTCTGAAAAATCCTCCAGCCTGGAGCAGGCCAGTAACAACCTGTCAGAAGAAGTGGCTGCTGCTGCACATCCCACGCAGACACTGGCACTGGAAGAGCCACCACTAGACACCAGCACAAAGTTTTCTCTCTACCACTCTCCTGATGTGACTGCTGGTAATATGGTGTCTTTGGGAGAAGGGACTGAAGAGTTCTTTGGTAAGGTGTTTTTTTGGGTTACTGGTGGCTGAAATGATGTCTGACACTGTGCAATGTCTATCTCCAGCAATGCATCTAAAACCTCTTAAGAGGTTTTATTTGCAGACATGGCTGTTACCTTCAGTTGGTCCATGAGGCAGCACTCTTGACTCCTGTATTCAAGGAGGGAAGTACTTGAGAAGACATAGGATTGTCTGTTGTAACATGGGCATTTATGGGATGATGCTGCTCATAATAGGGACAGGCTGTTTTCTAATCCAAATGTTTTGAATTATCCATTATCTCAGCTAGGACTTTATACCCAAAACAGACTGTGAATGCTTATCTTGGTTTTAAACAGCTGTGGCTTGCATAGATACCCATGTGGCCTGTCACAGTGCTCCCAGATATGATTAGTGAATTTGAGCTCTGGAAGCTGGAGAAGGGGGAAAAAGCTTTTGTGTCCTAAGAAAGTTTAGGAGCTGATGGTAGACTACTTTCATAGAAATAGCTAGCCATTGATGTGTATTAATGAATGCCTGAAGCTGAAAGAAAAGATATTTTCAGTAGGTGTTTGCTCTCCTCCAGAGTCTTCTTGCCTCTCCGTTGTAGATTTTATTCAGCTTTTTTGCATTTGCTGGCATGTAATGCACGAGCAGTTTTTCTCCATTGGAGTCCAAGGCAGCTTCAGTGTCTCCACAGGAATAATACTTCATGTACTTCCAGAAATGGAAATGAGGTTTATTGGGGCAATTTTTTTCTAAAGAGCACTTGCCACTATAGAGGAGAGTAGATTGTGTTTAAAGCTTAATATTTTATTTTAGTATAAAGGACATAGGAAGGAGCTGGCACATGGCACTCTTCTTGCAGAGTGACACAGACCTAACTTTTTCCCTCTCCCATTACTGATACTTCAAGGACAGCGGACTGATGCTTTCCCTTGCTTTGACAGATCTAGTTTCTGCCCTGGCATCTCTAGAGAATGACACAGCACTGCAAACCCAGCACCATCCCGGAGGTGAGTCATGCAAAGAGTTAAGAATGCCTTAAAACACTAGCCTAAATTCAGTGACTAGGGGTGTTGTGGACATCACCTACTCATTAAATCTAGAAAACAGTAGGGTTGTTTCTGAATAGTAACTACTATGAAGATGTTAGTTTTAAAGATATCACTGCAATGTCATAGTTGTGCTTTGGACACTTCGTACTGCCTCTGGAGAAAACTTAGCTCACATGCTAAACCTGACATAAATGCTGGCTAGTTTGATTTCAAGGATTATCTGTTGGCTATTAAAGAAGATTTTTCTGTGGTAAATGAGAGTGCATGAACCTCTATTCTTTCAATATATTTCAATGGATGTCTTGGGACTACCAGAATCAGAATCCCACAGAAATCCTGCTCCTCATACCAGGGAGAGAAGCAAAACACTCTTATGTGGGAGCACTATTAACTTAGCACAGAATGTTGAGCTTATATAGCAGAGCAAGCCACAGGAACAGCTTGCAAAAAGGAGTCGCTATAGGAGACTGAGCTGTGAACAGCAGAAATATTGATGAATAAATATGCCAGCCTGGATTCAACCAAACCACATCAGTTTAAGTTGATCCCAGATACAAGTGAGAAATGGGCGTTTAAACTCCATCACAGATTATGATTATACCTTTGGGAAATAATAGCTAAAGACATGTGAATGTGATCAGATGTGCATTACTTCTTTGTATACTTTTTTTTTCACTGAAGATCAAGTCTAGTGTTCAGCAAGGAGCACTAAGGTTTGTTTTCACCTGTTACTCAGGTAAGAGGAAGTTGCTCTTCCTGATGCATAGCCTCTGGCAACACCCGTGTGGCACTGACTTGCACAAGTGGGTACTCATGGATCTGTTCTGCTCGTGCTGATGTTTAAGGACTACCTCTTTTAAGGAGCCTGTTTTTGTTGCGTGGATTTTAATCTTTTGTCTTCTGGTAGATGTACTGTTTGAAGTAACTATTGAAATCAAACCCAAGGACTGGATTCCTCATGGTGGAAGTGAGCTCCAAAAGGGTCTTCTTGAATCTATGAAGAACCACGTAAGTCTGGGCATGGCTGTAGTGGCTGGTGTTTAGTAATTTCATAGCACTATGCCATCACAAGACAGCAGAAAAGCTCTTCAGAGACAGGGATATAACAACCTGGGGCTGTAACTCACCTCTGGAAATGAGGCAGCTTTATAGCCAAAGCCTAAAAGTGGGCAAGTATGTGAGTGGCTTTCAGGGCTGCACCTAAACTTCCTTTCTAGGATGCAGAATGGAGCAGGTACAGGATCAGCTGCCTTGCCTAGAGAGCTGCTATCCTTCAACTGCTGCTCTGCAATGGCTTTGCAACCACTTACCTGGGAATACTATTGCCCTTCCTTTTTCCAAATTACTTTGTGTATTTGGGGCAGCTGAGCTGAAGCTAAGCAGATGGGAACAATTAGTATTCTCCTAAAGAAAAGGCTCAGGGCATTGGGCCATGGGACATCTACTGCATTCCAGGTGGTTTGTGGAGGGGAAGAGCAAGATAGAGATGTAAACTGAGAAAAGAAACTGCTGTCATACTCCTGTTGAATCACCACTGGTCACTCTGTTCCTTTGCAGATACAGAAGAACCTGAAACTTTCTGCCAACAGAGTAAATGAAATAAAGTTAAAGGATGTCAAAAGGTATAGTTACTGCTGTGCCGGTGGCTTGCCAGGTGACTGTTATAACCTGTAATATGTATTCCTTGGATAGCAGTTCTTGGCTTCTCACTCTCCTTCCCCTGATTTGAAGAAAATCAGTCAGGNTCCTGTGATTTATAACTTGTCCTGAAAGTAGAAAAAAGAAAAACCTGTTTTCTGGAGGAATGATGTTGAAAATGGATGTTTAATGCTAGCTGGGGCCTATATAGGTCTAAGATGGATTTAAACCCTGAAGAAAAATGAGAATACTCACACCATTCACAGCACCTGCTAGGGAAAGCTGGGAGCTGTCAACATCTTTGCCACACTTGGCTGAGGCTGATCTGGGACTTGCAGATTGCCACTACAATTCACTTTACACAAATATCTAGTCACTTCAGCCTAGCTCCAGATGAGCTTTTTTTACCTTGGTCTAAGTGCAAAGCTGCCTCTTGTCGCAAATAACCTTTGCAAGAGCCTGCAGCACCACAATCCAAATATGAAAGGTCTAAATGGGCTGCCAGAGCTGGGCCTGCAGTGGCTCTTTCCCCCTGCCTTACCCTAGGCTCTCCCCTGCCTGCAGGACGAGGGATGCCAACCTGCTTCTCGTGTTCTGGCTGCATCTGAAGACAGAGGAGAGGAATCTGTCTCTGCTCCTGCATTCCCAGCTGGAAGAGCTGCTTGGCACCTCAGCAGAAATGAAGAAGCTACAGCTTGTTTCATTGTTTGTTAAAGGTGAGCGTTTCACTTCTTTTCATTAAATAAGCCCTTTTATGTGAAGCCTGGCTTGATTTAGGGCATCTGTTTCCTCTTACAGACGTAAACGAGTGCAATGTTGGGGTTGGCCTCTGTGGGGAGGAGGCAGAGTGCTTCAATGGCATGGGCACGTACCTCTGCCTTTGCAAAAAGGGCTATGAAGATCATTCTCCCACCAAGTCTGGCACCCTCTGCATCCACACACACCAATCAGGTAGAGGACAAAACAGCAGTTTTGCTTTCTCTTGTAACTGGATGTTTTCCTTGTGTGCACATGGGCAAATAATTTGTGCAGCATTACTATTGCCATGTGCAAGCCGGAGTGAGCACATCAGGATAAGGGGCTCTCTCCTTAGCTGGGGTCCTGTCAGCTGCACCTCTGCTAGTGTGTGTTGTTTGTGGTGCTACTGGAGTTGTGGCCTTTAGTGTCCCTGCCTGGTGTGCCAAGGATGTGTAATATCTTTGCAAGGCAGTACCCAGTTGGAAATACAGTATAACCTTTCCATGAGCCTACCTATCCACAGTCTGCTACTTTCTCTGCATCAGGGTTACAACTTAACTCATGCGAACCTTTGTTATTAGCAAAATATGGTAAAGAGTGAGCTACTTCTGGTATAACTGATGTGATCAGCAAACTTGGTCACTCCTGGGAGTGCCCTGTGTTCTCCTTTCATACAGTGTAGATCTTGGCGAGATTGATGTTCCTGGTGTTTACTTCAGATCTTCCCTGAAGTATTTAACACAAGGCTGAGCAGATGGCATGTGGTGCTTGACTATAATCAGAGGTGGCTAATCCAGTCTTGCACAGTAATGGTGCCTCATAGCCTGAAAAAGAGCAATATTCTGCAACATGTACTCAAAACACTACTACTTTACCAAAACTATTTCACATGCCTGCAGTGGTTTAAACCTTAATGTGAGCTCATAGCCAAACATAGTTTCTCACCCAACCTACCCAACTCCAAGTTAGCTAACAAGTTATGCAGTCTAAGCCTATGCAGATCAGCTGGTTATTGTTATACATGTTCAGATACATATATGTAATTTTATAAATTCAACTTTATCCATTGGTTCATGGAGAGACCCCCTTCAGGCCTGCATGGGAATGGCAGCATGTCTTTTTTATTCTCTGTATGTAGCTACATGTGGGTTGGCAATGGCTTTGCTGTATTGGAGCTCTCCTGAGGCAGCGCCATCCCTATGCTGCTCCTGCAGGCTGGTTCTTGGTCTAAATATGTCTTTGGGATGGAGGTTCGCAAGAGATGCTCTGCCCCGGAGGCAGCTGTGAGGGTTTCTGGAGGGCAGCAGGGGAGATGCCAAACTTCCTGGAGGAGCACCTGCTGATCCAGGTCTCACCCCAGAGCACTGTGGTCATGATGTGAGGGACTTTGTGAGCACAGTGGGGGCCACTGTGGCTCTGGCCTTTCTCTGTCAGGGATCAGCTTCTTCCTCCGCCATGCTGACATCCTGGTGGGGGCAGCCATCGTGGCTGGCCTGGTTATACTGGTGGCTGCTGGTGTTGCCTGTGTGAGAGCCATGTGGCGATGGCACCCCAGGAGGAGCCCAGGCCCTGAGGAGCCACCAGTGACAGCTATGGAGGAGCCAGAGATGGAGCTGCACAACCTGGAGGAGTGCCTGGAACTAGATCCCTTTCAGCTGAAGCTGCGGGCCAGGTCCCCTGAGTGGCTGTGGACTGTCCGTGGCCACCCTGGCCAGGCATGCCAGGTCTTTCTGGAGCAGTCTCCTCAACTCTGAGTGAGTTTCAGGCCTCTCCCAAGTCCCCTATGGCCTCAGTAGTGACATATGCAGTCACTCCTGCCTTTCCCAGCTGACACAAGCCACTGGATATGCAAACACTTCTTCTGAGTTTTATAGACCATGAACACCCCACAATAGTGTTCCCAGTCTTGTAATTTAGTTCTTTTTAATACTCACTCAGCTTGGGAAACAAAGTGCTTGCTCTATGCCACTGTTTATCTGCTGATATATTTACCCTGCTCGAGAACTACACAGAGCTGTCAGCACATGAAAATTAAACCCTTCTTTTTAAGGAAAAAAGGAAGTAAGATGCTTTGGTGGCTAATTTAAGAAATTAAAAGTTATTCTGCATCTTGCCTAGTGTTGCCTGCTTTCTCGGCCCCTAAGGCAGAACTCTGTAGGGAGCTCTGGCATGACCTGAGAATGTGAGTGTTTCTTCCAGCCTGGCCGAGCAACACCTCCAGAACTTCACTTAAAATTTTGGTGAGAATCCTGGTCAGGATATGGGCCCTCACTCACTGAATAATGGGGACAGTACTTTTGGTGCTTGCATGGATGCTGGCTGTAAAAAAGGACCTTCTCGATAGTCCTGGCTATCTGTAAAGCACAGCTGACTTCCCAGCTCGTCCTCCAGCTGAAGACTGGTAACTGCTCTATTTATCGGGTTTAGGGGGGGTTACATTTGAACTACAGTATATCTTCCTTCTGAGAAAAAGTGTGAACGTTGTGGTACCAAATGCCCCACTGGAGGGAGCTGTCTGCCACCAAAAACCCAGGTAGAGTGCTGACTGCAGTTGCCTCAGAGATGCCGCCAGATAGGGGACACAGCTGGAGCTGAGGGTCCCTGAGTGAAATAGGAACACTAAGTGCAGCTTGTACGTGGTCCCCTGGCACAAGTTGACCAGCTTAGGCCAAGACATGCTGTGGAGATGTGGGCTGGAAGAAGCAGCTTCCACATGCGTATGGCCCAGCTCAGGGTTTGCTCTCCTGGGTGAGCTTAGAAGGAGCTGGAAAGCCCCTGCAGTGATTCTTCACAAGGAAATGGCGGGAATGCTGGTGAAGAAGTAAAAAAGGGACACTGGGATCTTTCCCTAGAATAACTTTTCTATCCTTTTCCACCCACAGGGAAAAAAAAAAAAAGGGCATTTCCTTTACCTTAACTGTTGAATTGAGGAAGAAGCAACATTGGAAGTGTGGAGAGGGATTTGCCAAAGGAGAGAGAGGGCTGCAGTACAGGTTGGGTCATTATAAATGCCAGTGGTGTGAAAATCAGGTGAGAGCATGTTACTTGCACTAAGATGATAAATGAACATCTCCTACTCTTGGCTGGAGCTGAGGTGCCCCTCTGCCAGGGTTTTGACTGTGTTGGTCTCCAGCAAATGAGCTGATGCTGATGGGGCCCTCCTGCCCATAGGGATAAGCAAAGCAGAACTAACACCTCCCTGCACATACTCCTTCCAAGAGCAACTCATTTCAGCACTGTTAGTGCCATGCAAGTTTGGGTGCTTGAGGGTTAATGAAAAAAGGGTTTCCCAAAGAGACCCTGATCACTGCTTTCTTTGACATACAGGAGCAATCAGCTCTTACCAACCATTTTCTATGCCTGGTTTTCAAGGTATTTTGTAAATAGCAGAGAATTAAATGCAAACATCTCCCTAGGAGGCAGATAAATGGGTGTAATTTTCCATTGTAAAGAGAAGGAAACCATTAATGAGTTTGCACTGTGTACTTGTTTCCTTACTGAGATTAAAGTAAAGCTGCAGGGACTAAAATAATATGTCACTGTCTTGGCTTTGAATTTGGCCAGTCACCATCTCCCTTTTTCCCCTCACTGGCTCCATGAGGCGGACTAGAGGGCTCTTGAAGTTGCAAACTCCACTCTCCCAGTAAAGTAAGATTTGGATCCCAAATCCAAGCAACTCATGAGCAGATTGATGCTTATGCTTTCTTTACAGCTTTTCCAGAAGTAAGGTGAGCCTCATACTGTGCTCCAGTGTGGGAAGCCAGCTCTTTCAGTATGACTATAGTGTGCTCTGTAACCCAGGGATTACATTCTTACTAGACTATCTTTCCCTGCAGGTTTTCATCCAGATAAAATGCTCTGCTGATGCTGGCACAGGGAATGGAGGAAAGCCTAGAAGCAGTGATGTGCCCAAGTGGGGATTTCTGCAAACCCACAATGGCAGTGGGTCCATCTGGGGCTCTCTGTGGAAGCAGGAGGTAGAGATGGCAGCTGCCCCTCACAGTTGTGCCTTGGAGAGATGAGGGACTTTTATTGGAAGCATCTAAGGTGCATGTGTGTTCTGTATGCTAAGCACAGCAGGACAGGTTCGGACATCAAGCCCATCATAAACAATAGGTGTTACAGTTTTCCCTGTTACAAATATCCACCATTTCAGTCTCAAAATAACGTTGCCTTTTAATTTCCACTATGTCCAAAGGTGCTGGTTTGCCTCATGAACCCCAGGCTGCCTTTAGGAAGAGCCCATCCCTCCTTTTTTGCTCTCCCAATTGAATTGAGAGAGACTGACTTTACAGAATCAGGTTGGAAGGGTCCACAGTGGGTTATCTGGTCCAACCTCCCTGCTCAAGCAGGGTCATGCCAGAGCACATGGCACAGGATTGTTTTCGGATAGTTCTGGAATATTTCCAGTGAGGGAGACTCCACAACCTCTCTAGTGGCAATCTGTTCCAGTGTTTGGTCACCTTGCACGGTAAAGTTCCTCCTCATATTCAGGTGCGACTTCCTATACCGCAGTTTTTGCCCATTGCCTCTTGTTCTATTGCTTTGCACCCCCAAGAAGATATTGAACCACCCTCTTGACACTCTCCCTTCAGATACTTGTAGCCATTGATGAGGCCCCCTCTCAATCATCTCTTCTTGAGACTGAAGAGGTCCAGCTCCCTCAGCCTGTCCTTGTATGAGAAGTGTGCCAGTCCCTTAATCATCTTGGTTGTCCTCTGCTGAATGCACCTCAAAAGCCCATGTCTGTCTTCTCCTAAGGAGCCCAGCACTCTGGGTGATCCTCACCAGACCCGAGTAGTAGGACAGCATCAACCTTCCTTGATCTACTGGTAATATTCTTCCTAGTGCACCTCAGAATACCACTAGGCTTCCTGGCCATGAAAGCACACTGTTGACTCATGGTCAGACCGCATCTTGAGTACTGTGTCCAGTTCTGGTCTCACCAGTTTAAGAAAGATGTTGAATTGCTTGAGAGGGTCCAGAGAAGGGCGACAAGGATGGTGAAAGGACTGGAGAACAAGCCCTATGGGGAGCAACTATGGGAGCTGGGGTTGTTCAGCCTGGAGGAAAGGAGGCTCAGAGGTGACCTGATTGCTGTTTACAATTACCTGAGGGGAGGTGCAGTCAGGTGGGTGTAAATCTCTTCTCTCAGGCTGATGACACCAGAACAAGAGGACATGGCCTTAAGCTGCACCAGGGGAGGTTTAGACTGAATGTTAGGAAGAGCTTTTTCACAGAGAGAGTGATCGCTCATTGAATCGCTCCCTGGAATCTCTACTGGTGCAGAGGGTTATTTGCTCCCCAGGTGCGGGATGCTACATTTGCCCTTGTTGAATTTCAGACAGTCCTTCTCTGTCCATCTCTCCAACCTGTTGACCCCTTCTGAAGAGCTGCACAGCCCTCTAGGGTATTTCCATGCTGCATACCCAGTACTTCTGTGCTCTGTTCCATTCTACTCTGGGCCACTCCTCCCAGCGTTGTGTTGTCAGTGCTTTGTCTCATCAGATGCTGAGGAGGCATCTACTCCTAACTTCCTTCTATTGCAGGTCAGGGTATTGGCATTTTCTCTCCCATCTGTACTGGAGTGAATTAATAGACAATAAAATGAGAAATCTGCTGGATCTGCAAATCTCACTTTGGCCACTACAGTCAGAGATTGGAAGCTCTGCTGTTTCTGATGTCAAATTTGTCACCTCCCTGTGCAGTGCTCTGCTTGCTCACAGCCCTTGGCTATATGAAATGACACACTGTTCATTTATGGGCCACCATAAATGATTTTTTTTTTTGCAGTGGGAACTGTTCTCTCATGCATTATTTCTGCATGATGTGTGCAGAGATTTCAGAGGGTCCAGTTGCACACTGGGTCACGTCCTAGGAGCTGCAGGAGAGGAACAGTATTTGAACTGATTTTCTTTTTAAGATACTTGTTAAGCCTGATTGAACACATTCTTCCTGAATGCTTTACGTTCATTTGACTGTTTTTTTCCTGGGTTTTGAAGCAGATAGAGCAAGCCTCATCTAGGGGCAGAGCACTTGAACACAAATCACCAAGGTAGGGGAGAAGATTGTGAAGGCCCCTCACTCTAGCCATTTGCACCTACCTGATCAGAAAAGCCATGAAAAATGGGAGACATCTCCTTCAACATGTGGTAGCCATGGCCAGTACCTTAACTTGAGTAGTGAAAGCAACAAATAATGTGTGGGGGGAATAACTGTGAAGAGAGATGCTGGAGTAGGTTTGGTTTTCTTTTCCACAACCAGAAAAGAGCTGGAAATGGACGTGGGTGCTCACAGCCTGCTGGGACAGCACTCATGTGCCTTTGCTGCTGTCAATATCTGCCAGTTAGTTGAGAGTGGGGTATTGCTGAGATTATTGTCATGCCAAGGGAGGTCTCCAGAAGATCAGGTGTCCTCATGTGACCTAGTGGATTTACCAGGACAGCCCTCATTGAGGCCTGGCACATACTTCTAGACCTTAGCTGTGAGCAGGGAAAGGGGAAAATGTGGAAATGTGGCTTTATTTTGTGGTTTGAATGGCACTAGGCTGGTATGGCTGTAATACACATAACCACAAAATTAAGCCAATTCCTCTTGAAGAAACTTTCTTGCAGAAAGTTTAAGCACTAGTATGTTGATAACTGATTGATGCTTGCCAAAGTGAGCAACTGAGATGCAGAAAAATGCAGTAAATATGGCTGAGAAATTACTTAAGAATGATGGTGGAAAGCCCCATCTTCTGGAAAGCTCAGGCTGCTTCTGGACAGTGATTTACTGTGGGACTTCCCGCAGGGTAGCCCTTCGAGAGCCCATCATTGTGGTTTGAAAGCCCAAATGCAGTGGGATGGCCATTCCTGATGTATGGAGCCTTCATGTGATCCCAAACCCCTCAACTTCAGTCAGAGCTGGGTTGCTGGAGAAGGTGTAGGTGGGGTCATGCAAGCTGACATGCAGCAAGGCAAACAAATAGGCATTGCAGAGAAGAGGCAAGCACAGGGAATGCAGGTTTGGCAAGCCTGTGGCGTGGTATCTGAGCAGCGTTAGGGGTGAAAGCTTCAAATTAAGCTGTCCTGTGATGTAGGTTTGACAGACAGTGACAGCATGAAGCAGTTTCCAGTTAGGCACTATCGTGCCCTGATGGGATGTGTGGTAGATGTGTTAAGGGTAGATATACAGTCAACCCTCTTCCACTTCGTGCCCCCATATTGCGGCTTCACATCTTAGAGGCATAATTTTTAAGAGATTAAGGAGGCCTGTTTTGCAATTGGGCATGTGCATGAATAGTCAAAGTAGGCAGTCATGAATATGCAAATCCCCTGCCCCGCCCCCCAGTGGCAGCCTGCATCTTGGCTTGAGGCAGCCGCCTGCACTGTGGCGGAGCTGAGCCGGGTGCACACCACTCCCACAGTGGCTCTGAGTGAGGAGGCTTTGTGCAGTTATGAAAGATTTATCCCCTCCCACGTTAGACATGGAGTCTACTCCGAGTATAGAGAGACCAGGTCTACCCACCTGGAGAGATATCAGGACAGCAGCATGGGCGGAGGTGAACCGCACTGCCTAAAGCTGTAGTGAGATTTCCTGGAAGGATGCAGCATGGACTGTGAATTGGGTCTGTTCCCAGAGCATCTTAACTCACAAGTGATTACCTGTTAATTATTATTGCAATGAATTACTTAATAAATATGTATACTTCACAGCAACTATTGTACCACATGACATCAGCTAAACTACATGAAATACTCAAATTCTTGTAGATCCATCACCCATGGTACAGGCACTTGAACCAATGCACAGGGCAATGTGCAGGCAGTGCCACCATGCACCACCAGCCACTCTGTCTCTACCTCCAGGTGTCTTTTCAGTTTTCCAGTAAATGCCAGGATTCAAAATAAAGGAGGGAAAAAACTGTCCTCAATTGTGTATCACCTGTGTTTGTCTCACCATCAGGCTTAAAAAGCACCCTGAAGATAACAATAAGCTCTCACAGTTGGTTTTAAAAGAGAATGTTAAAAAAATCCTACTAAATAAATTGTTTTTATCCCAGTTTTAAGTGTTTTTGCTTTCTAAGGCTTTAAAAGTTAAAACCCCAAGGAAAGGTACTTTCTCCTGCTCAACTAGTTCAGTTCAAAATGTTTTTGCAGTGACCTAGCTTTGGCTGTGGCTCTGAAGAGGGAGAGAAGTGGAGTGTCTTAACAGAGATCATTAAAATATTTGTTCTGATCTGTGTGTTTTAGACCTGCCCTTGAAATTATTCATCTTAGCTGTGGCTTGACTTGTTTGGGGCATTTGAAATTTAATTTCTTCCCTTAATTCTTGTTGGTGCGACTTGTACCAGTTGGCTGTGGGACTGTGTAATTGTGGCTCTGTGTGTTTTTAGCTGCTTTATGGGACATGCAGTGTTCTGGGCTTGCTTAGAGGTGGAAGGGGGGGAAAGGGGTGGAGAAAAATATTTGCACATAGCTGAATAAATGCAACACTTTAAACTTTTCAGAGGTTTTCTAGCATATTCAACCAGAGTGCCTCTCTTAAGGGTGGGTTGCACATGTGAAAGATATGTTGCAGTAAAGATATGCTTGATTATGCTAACTGTAGTAGGATAGCGGGAAGCTATTAAGAAGGATAATAAGCACTTGATATTACAATGGGGAGTTTTTACATTGCTAGCAAGAGAAAAAGCTGCCCTGCCCCTCTGCTGGCTGAAAACACCATAGAAGATATTTCCTGTACTTTTCCCCTCTAAAAGGTTCCAGGCAACAGTGTCCATGTAAGTGCCTGCTGCTGACAGTGAAGCTGGTGCCTCCATTTATATTAGCTTCCAGCTCACACTGATGTGGCAGCAGACAAATCAAACTGTGAGTGCTCTCTGAATATAGCCCTGAAAAGCACCCTTTATGTGTCTAATGCATCAAAGCCATACAGAGGGGAGAGCAGGAACAAGCTACATGTTAGAAAGCTGACAGAGTATTAATGATGTATAGTAAATGGGTGATAAATAACAGGGCTGTCAGTGCAGGGCTGCTGAAACGTTGAACCAGCTGTATGTGCCTGTTCTGTACACAAACAGCACTGAGATTTCTGCAGGGCTGAGTTGCCTGTGCCTGGAAAAGTTCCAAAATATCAGAAGATCTGTGTTCTGAATGTCCTTCATGCAGGTTGGTGATCTGATGGGATAAAATGAGCAGTACTGTAGTGTGTATGTAGCAAGCAGGCTAAAACCTTTCAACTTTGAGTGAGAAGGGTCCATCAGTCTTCAGACCCAGAACAACACCTGTTCACTGGCTGATTTCAGAAGTACTACAAATAAAGCAGGAAACCAGCTTGAAGTACTGTGTAATTTCTCTAACACCCTGATCCCACAAGCAGAAGAATAAGAAATATTAATTTACTTCTACAGGCCTAAACCATTTGTTCAGCAGGGCAATAGGTAGAGCTCTTACCTGAAAGAGATGGTGTTCCCCACAAAGGCTTAGCCTTAATGCTTGAATTCTTTATTCTTGATGTTCAATTTTTGTGTGCCAAAAAAGACCAAAACAGCACAGACATTTTGTGAGGATGAAAAGGTACCAGGTGGCATTATTGGAAGTTACTGATTTTCTGCAGACCTCATGAGAAAACAAGTTGTATTTACCCAAGGTGCTGAGGTGGGGGAATACAACTGATTCCTCGCTCAGGCAGCATGATGCACATTCTCAGCAGTACTTTTAAAACTCCTGAGCTTACTTTGGATTTGCACTCAGATATATATAGTGGTTGCATAAAGGTAGGCTGGACACCAAGGTCGTGCTCACGCTTCTGTCACAGCTGGTGACTACGGCAGACTGGAACATTAGCACCTGTCTGCCAGCCAGCACTAAAAATTCAAGCCTCTGGCTCCCTGATTAGCTACTAGCAATACAAGATGAAACAATGGCAGCTGGCCATATGGGGAAATTACAAAGAAAATCTTCCTTGGATCCCCTCAGAAGCTTCATCTTTTTCCCAGAGTTAAAATTCCAGTTAGCATGGATTTCAAGGCAGGACCATTACTCTTTGCATTTGTGCAGCACTGAAGTAGACACATCCAAAGGTAGGACTCCCAGGATGGCCCCAAAGCTGTCCTGTGGCCAAGGTCTGGCTTTGTTGAAGAAGGAAGGATCCCTTTGGCACACCAGGAGGGAATGTGCTGGCCAGGGAGCATGGGAACCTTTACACCTCTTACCTTGCCTTCCTGGATGAGCACCAGTCCTTTAGTAACATATAATTACTCTCCTTTGTAACTTTATTGCTCTCTACAGCTACCTTAAAGGAGGTAAGGTAGGGTTTCTTCTCCAAGGCAGCAGATGCTAGGACAAGAGGAAACTGCCTCAAGTTGTGCCAGGAGAGGTTTAGGTTAGATATTAGGAAAAATCTCTTCACTGAAAGGGTGGTCAGGTATTGGAACAGCCTGCCCAGGGGAAGTGGTGGAATCACTGTCCCTGGAAAGGTTCAAAAACTGTGTGGATTTGGTGCTTAGGGACATGATTCAGTGGTAGACCTAGCAGTGCTGGGTTGTTGGACTCAATGATCTTAAAGGTCTTTTCCACTCTTAAAGATTCTATGACTCTATAATTGAAAGCTGGACTGAGAAATGCAGACATAGGCAAATGTGTCCCATCCGATTCACACCTGTTGGGTTGCTTTCTTGCAGATATGTTTAGAACAAAATTACCTTTTCAGTGCACCCTAAATAAACCCTCACAGACTTCTCCTTGGTTGCAATTTTCTTTTTGTTTCCAATCTCTGTTATCTTCTAATATTTCATACTTCTGGAAAAAAAAATTAAAAATTCAATAACTAAGCAACACACAGTTTTCTTCATTTCAATCTTTTGTGTCCAAAGGGCTGCCCTAACTCAGTAATTGAGGTTTTATTGTGTCACATTTCGCTGTCACTAACTGCAACCAGCCTGACTAATCATTTTGCTTCTGCCTTATCAGGTTTCTTTGTTTGTTTTGTAATTCATTCTACTGGAGTAGAAAGTCCATTCTACTTTCACAGCTTTTAGGGGTTTTGCCTGTTTCTCCCTCCCCTGGATTCTAGGACATTTGTGGCTGCCCTCTGTGTTTGCTCAGTCTGGTAAGTGGTCACATGCAAGGACAGTGGGTCAGGGTGCCATGAAGCACATCTGAGCAGTCTGAATAGACAATGTGATGATGAAAGAGTTTGAAGGTTAGCACATTGTTGGAAATATACCTCCAAAATTGATCAGCATCTTTTAGCCAAGACAAAGCTATGCTCCTAGGAAAGAATAACTAACTGATAGATTTTTTCTTACCTCAGGCTTCACCTGAAGCCATAGCTTTCTAGAAAGACCTAGACCACCCTGAGAAGTAACATACAGAAATCATCCTTCTATAAAGTATGCAGAGAGGAAAAATATTAAATGACCCCAGGCTGCAGCCCAGCTGGAAACAACTTTGAGGGTATTTCACAAGCCTAACTGAAAGAACTTAAAAATCAGAATTGGTGGGCTGAATGAGGACAGCTGGACATAACTTTGGCAGAAGTCTCCTCATGCCCAAGGGCACTTAGTGAGAAGCAGCAACAGCAGGAGATAGAAAACTGACCTCGGGAACACCTCAGGTGGACCCCATTGAGGATCATGTGATGAGAGCAAGTATGCTCAAGTGATGAGATCCACCAAAAAGAAACACCACTCAGTTTTGACATTTGCAATTTAAAACTTTTTTTAAATACAGTTTTACTAGGAAAAAGAAGCAGCTGCAAAGTACTTCCTTAACCTTTGTTGTTTTTATACCTACTCTGCTTACCATGGTGAATCATTTGAAAATAAAAGAAAAAAGAGAAAAAAGGAGGGAGCTTTAGGTTTCTCCAAAATTTTAAAAGTTAAAGTATTGGTCAAAGACTTGTTGCTCAACTACTCCCAGCTGCTTTATAAAATAAGGACTTGGAGCATTTCTGTTTGTGGTAAGAATTCACTTCAAACTGAGGTGTTTTAAAAGCAAACAAAAAATCAAGCAGAGGGTCCTTTAGCTATATATTTTAATTGTTGACTTTTGCATTAATATCCTGCAGAAGATGCATATTCAAATATCTCCTCGTGTTCTCTTGCAAGTTTTAATCTTGTGATAAATTTTGGTTTTGCTGTGCAAAAGGCCACATGGTCAAATGCAAAACAAAGAGGGGAGAAATGTCCATGGTAAAATCCTTTCTGTAATTTAAACACATTGACTGATAGGAATTACTCTGCATTGACACAAGCAGTAGCTGCATGGGATGAGAGGTTCTGTTCAAAGCTCTAGCCTGCCAAGTACAGCAATAAGAAATACATGTAAATCTCTCCTGGCGTTATCAGTACAAGTGATTAAAAGGTATATCTGATATTCTTCTCACCTTCATGAATTCAGCTTATGGTGTATTTTCAGTAAATTGAGAATGTGGTAACTAAAGAGTGTTCAAGCACTTTTTCTTGAATATTTTACTTGGGAACAGCATGGGTCTACCAGTGTGAATATAGAAGGGTCTTTTCTATCCCTTAAAGAACAACAGTACCTTATTGCATAGACTGCAGAGACTCCGTCCCTAATGCTGGGTGTTCAAGGCAGCTCTCAAGGAAGTAAATAATACTTCCTAAATTCACCAGGGAAGCCACAGGTGTGGCAGGGAAGCATGGCTGTGCTTGCAGCTACCTGCCAGATTTCTTCATTTTTTTCTACGGTTTCTCTGTTGTGCCCATGTATCTTGGCTCGTATATGCTTCTCAGGGCCTACTTTCAAACCTTGGATCATTTGAAGAAGAGAAGTGCTGTTTTTAATAAGAAACTGCAAAAATTACCTGTATTTAATGAATATGGAACTGTGTTCTTAGGCTGTTGCTTAGCTGGGAGAATAACGTCTCTGCCGAATCCCTCTAAGATTTCAAGCAAGGGAATTTGCACTTTCATTTTCTTTTAATAAATTCTCTCCTTCATGTACCCAGGGGCTCCTTTGGTGGCACCAATCATCAACATACACATTTTCTCTCAGTGTTATGCTTCTTGAACCTATTTATTCCATTATAGTTAAAATTCTTCTTACTCTTATCAGCTGACCCTCACATACTGCTTAGATTGCCTCCTATAGGAGACCTCTTTATTATCTTTACTGTCTTTGAAATGCTGAACAAAGTTCTTTTTGATTGTTGCTATCTGATCTTTATCCTGGAGAAACAAAATTTATTTTTCAAAATAAATGATCTCTTCAGCCTTACTCAGCTATTGAATATCTTATCAGACCATGCAACAATGCCAATCCTACCTGCTTCATCAACAATTGAAAGATTAACACTAAATCCAGTCTAGTTTATAAAAGACAAAGGCAAGGTATGATCTCATTCCTCTGGGTGCAATTCCTTCAGCAATCATAAAGAGTGAACTGTTGATATGGAAAGGCTAATGCTATACTCCCTTTTTTTATCAATGCTCTTTTTTATCAAGCCTATGTCTTATCTCATGTCTGCTTTATCTGATCTGCTTGAGTAAGGCACATATTTGAAGCCTCTTCTAAATTTAATTTCTCCTTCTTGAAAGTCCTGCAATTATTAAAAAAAGATAAATCCTTTTATGAAGTCTATTTTAGACAAGGAACACATGCCAAGTTCAGATATTAACCACTTGGCAACTATGCCCTTGAGCACAAAATACTCCATCTTCAAATTGATCAGTAACCTAAAATAGAGAATTTTAAGATAATATGCCCTTTCCTAATTTCTTTTATTCAGTTAAAGGAAATACGTTGGTACCAATTTCCTTTAAAATTGGCTGTAAAACTTCATGAAGTAGAATAACTGAGTCCTGTTCATAGACTTCTGTCATTCAAAGATTTTGATTGTGAAGGGAATGCTCACAACAAAATACAGATCACCAAAAAATACGTTTTGTGGTTTCCTCAGCACAAACTCTTGCATGGCAAAAAGGCATTATTGTACAGCTTATGTTCAGAACTGTCTAGATGCTGCTCAATTAATTCCCACTAGTTTCCAGTGTTCTTGAGTTCCTTCTTTTCACCTTTGTTTCTATCGATTCTTTAGAGGGGAGGAAAAATGCCAAACCCCCCCTTTCTCCCCAGATAGTTGCTTTGCTGAATCTTAAATTTTCATGTTCTACTTTGTCCTACAAGATGAGTATATTCTTCCTGTTATGGGATAACACGCCTGCTTACAGCTACATAACAGGAGGAAGTGGATTGATGAAGGACTGTTAGGTTTCCTGCTGTGCCTCTTTCGAGTTCTTGCATACCTTTCACTACTTCCAGTCTGTCCAGGCAGTTACTCCTGAACCTCTCCAGTTAAAGCAAAAAAAGCTTTCCTGATTTCCTATGTTTTTCTTTAAAACATGAATGACATTATTTCTGCTTTGTTCTTGGTGCTAAAAAGCTCTTCTGTTTATTTTCTGGTTTATGCTTTTTGTGCCAGTTCCTTTTATAGTGTTTTTTCCCCCTTCCCTTCTCCTCATGTATTTCACTCAATTCTCTTCCTTCCACACCCCAACTTGTTTATCAAAAGTTTCTGAAAATTGCACTTAGGTGTCTGAAATCTACAGTGATCCCCCATTACTTGCGGGCNGCCGGTGCCGCAAGTCGTGCAAGTGGGGAGGCGGGGCTGGGGGCCAATCGGGCTGAGGTCACGGTAGATTCTGCGCAAAAATCAACAGCGAGTATGGGATCTTGCAAATGATGGACCGCGACTCTNCGTACACCACGCCCGTAGCCACGCCCTCCCCAATAAGGTCTGGACGAGGGTCCTGAGAGCGGCGCTTGTTTCAGATGTCTGGCTGTGCTCCACCGAGGCGGGCGAGCGCCGGGGCTGGGGGGGGTGATCGCCGAGGACGGGATCGGCGCGGGGCAAGGGGGGTGAGCGCTGGCGTGGTGTGGCAAGTNGTCGTGCAAGTGGGGAGGCGGGGCTGGGGGCCAATCGGGCTGAGGTCACGGTAGATTCTGCGCAAAAATCAACAGCGAGTATGGGATCTTGCAAATGATGGACCGCGACTCTGCGGAGGATCACTGTATTACAAGTGACTAGTAATTTTTTCTGCTTCCTTGATGTCTAATTTTGTGAAATTTGGAAACTGAAGGAAAGTTTCAGTGCAATTCTCCATTTGTTATTGCTTTCCTGAGCACTACTGTAATTTTCTTTTTCATCTCCGGGTACATGAAGAGCAGGAAACTCACAGAAAAAGTGTAGCTGTAGGCACTAAATGTCAGTTGTAGGTATTTGTAGGATTCCTCCACTGGAAGTTATGATGGTAATGGTGAAATTGAAGCTGATCATGATGAAATTAAAAATACACTAGCAGGTCTGTTAGGAAGCCTAGGCAGAGAGAACGCAGAGACTTTGTGTGCATCAAATGTAATGTTGAAGATTTTTCTACCTTAAGCATTTCCAGGCAATTCGCTTTCTAACAATGTTTCTCTTAAGTCTATTTCCTGTATCCCTTTATTGAAGTGCTCCCCCTTTCCCCTCCATCCCCAAAGAGATGTAAATCCTGTGTCTTTGGCTCCTGATGTGTTGCATGGCAACTTGATCTTCCAAGTGCATCATTTCCTTATCACTGAAAGCAAGGATTTTGAATCCTACCTCATGACCTTAGCCTAGAGGGCAGTTCCTTGTTGTCAGCACCTGTGTATGGTTGATTTTTTCAGCTTTATGCTGTATTTCATGTACCTGGTGTTAAAAACGTTCCTTCAGTCCTGACCTTAGCACTCTCCAATAGTGTAACCGTGCCTGACATTAAAAGTATGTGCAATGTTCCCCTTGCATCAGCTAAGAATGTTTTGACAAGGAGTCTCTAATGGTACAAAAGTATTTTTGAAATGATGTAACTTCTGCTTAGACTTCACTGTCTTTCAGAGTCTGACTACAGGACTCTAAATGTTTTATACTGTTAAAAGACACTCTGGGTGAAACGTTCTTTTTCTGTGCAAAAGACAACCTAAGAGATGGTAGTTTGATTACAAGCCAAGGTGTACGTGCTCTGATAATATATGCTTTGTAACAACAAAATGAAGAAGGAAACAGTATAATTAATTGTACCATTCACTCATGGATTGAAATTTTGTACAAAAAAAAGCTAATGCCTTCTTTTCACTAGGAATTCTATAAGCTTTAATATGCAACAGTTTTAAGCATAACGTGCCTTTTTCATATTAGATTCATCCTGTCTTTGAGGAGTTTGGATGCTTGTGCCAGCTTTCAAAACTCTTGCCCTGCTGAAAGGACATAAAAAATTCAGAAAAAAAAATATTTTCACTTTTTATCTCCATCACTCCCTTACAGAAAATGTGTACATTTAGCCATTACCAAAACTGGAGAAGATAGACTAGAATTTAGTATACACAACAGGAATGAGAGAACCTTGGTATATGCCCTGGCTTGAGAGAAACTGGCCTTCCCTTTCAGTGACATAAACCAACTTTTTAATGTTTAGAAATTTTTTACTACTCCATTTTGAGAAAATTATACCACTCTGACTTGGGAGCTAAAATTGTAGCTAAGCCAAAGAAGATGAGATAAGATTCTGTGGAATTAATATTATATATCTCTAGTACAGTAGCAAGGAACTCCTAAGTGCTGGAAATATCTGGAAGACTGTCTCAGAAAAAGTAGTCTTTCTATCTTATCCTTGTTCTTTCTGAGCCCCAAGATCTCTTGGCGTTTTTGGTTTGGGTTTGATTTTCAGTTGGTTTTGGGGTTTTTTTCTTAACTGAGGCATCAGATATTAAATATGTGCAACATATCTGGAAGAAGATAGACAACACAAATAAAAATGTGTATTAAAAATTTATTGTAAACACAAGAATTTTCTGCAAATAGTGAGGAAAAAGGTTTCTGGGTTGTTTTTTTTTAAATGCCACAACTTTGTAAAAATGTAAATCTCACCATATCCACTCAGTAACAGTCCACAAATAGTCCACTCAAACCAGTTATGTAATTGGATTTGATTTTTCTTGAAGAGTGGAGCTCCAATCTCTGAGGTTTAATGTTGGCTTTTAAGTAAGATATATTTTTTAATAGCTCTGATGTAGGAAGGTAAAGGATGACCCAACGCAATGGAAAGAGAGCATCAGGCCCACCTCTATTCTCTTCTTAGGCCCTCAGTGATATCCAGCCAGCAGTGGGGCCCCTACCACCCATGGAAACTGCTCTCTCTTCTCTACCCAGACTGTAAAAACCAGGCACAGGTTGTTCTTCTAAATGGTGAAATTCCTTAAGGCGGAAGTGAGTTGCCAGTTTGTTCACCATTCTTTTCAGAGTGACAAAGGCTGCAATGACTTGGAAGGCGAGGAAGAAGGCAAAGACGATGTGGACTGCTCGCTCCAGTGGCTGGATTTTCAGACCTTCATTAAATATCAAGAAAAGAATTATAGGCAACTGCAGGAGGAGACTCAGGAGCCAAAACCCAGCCAGCTCAGGGACCTATAATAGGGAGACATCATCTATTAAAGACTTCAGAGATGGAGATGAAAATCCAAAATCTTGTGAAGAAAAAAAAATTTTTTTGTAAATTTTTCCTAAGATAACATAATGTGGAAAGGCAAAGTGAGTTTGCTTCATATTTTGATATATTAATATAGGTTGGACTAGATGATCTTCAAGGTCTTTTCCAACCTTATCAATACTGTGATACGTGTGCTATGTTTTAAAGTGTACTTATATTCTCTGTCAAAACAGTTTTAGGGAGTGACCGGGCTCTCTTCTGAGGGAAATCTTCTTGGAATTCACAAAATTAAGTGGAAACCAATGCCAAGGGAATAGAAGACGCAGACTGCAACTTTAGAGAAATAACCACCTACTCAACTTAAATCTCTTAAATAAAATGTCCACCAGTTAATGTTAAACTCCAAAAAACATTCCTGAAGAAATTAACATATAAATTTGGTAACATACTTTTTCCTGTAAATTGCCCATGTATCCCAGGTAGAGTCGAATGATCTCTATCAGAGAGGTCAAGATCATGATAGTGACCAGGATGAACTTGTAGTAGTCTGACAGGACTGGATACTAGAGGGAAAGAAGAGAATAAAAGTTTCTGATGTACAGTTTGTGATTAAATGAAAATACTGCACACTGCTGTAAGCTGACAGTGTTGTACTGCCATTCAAATATTGTTGAACCTCCAGTTTCAGGGAATTCCCAAAAAAACATAATCTCTAACTCCAGTGAGCTATATCCCACACTAGAAGGTATCTGAGGTAATACACATTTGCAAATCAACACTTTCCTTTGGACTCACCTTCAGATAAAGTATAACAACTGTGCTAAGCCACCAAAAAGGGAAAAAATAAATGTTGAAATAGAGGGACATCTGCAGTGGTAAACTGGAAACTGTTTCATTTTCTGTAGAGAGAAAGAAGACTTTATCACTCCTGGTTTGCTCCATACTTCCCTTCCATAAATATAACAGAAGGATACTGTTCCAGCTTTGCTTCATCCAGGGCATTAACACTCTTTCCAGTCAAATGAAATGTTAAGAAAAATATTTTTATTTATCCAGAGGAAATCTTTTTACCCTACCTGAGTTACAACATTTCCTGGA
This sequence comes from Pitta sordida, assembly GCA_013390025.1. Classification (NCBI taxonomy): domain Eukaryota; kingdom Metazoa; phylum Chordata; class Aves; order Passeriformes; family Pittidae; genus Pitta; species Pitta sordida. The sequence goes on from WEKX01009617.1 coordinate 86,760, forward strand.
ATCTAATGCACCCTTTTAGTTCACAGGATATATTCAAGTTAAGTGTCCAATTATTGATTACCTGGTGGCTCATGCCATGACCTCTGACTGAGGCTTAGCTCAAGTGGTGCACTGCAGAAAGAGTTAGTGGTTATTTCATTGCAGGTCCTAAGAGAGTGGCTAAAAGTTTAAACGAGCATATACTAGATTATCCTTATTTTGTAGATGACTCCCCTGAGCAACAACTTACTGCTAGAGAGCAGGTTTGCATTGCCCATTCTTCATTTTCAATCTTTTATTTAAATAGATATTTAGATGGAAGCCAGTAATTCATCTAGTTCTTAAAAGGTAACAATTTCAAGTATATATCAAACTTAAACTTGTCTTTTAAAGTCTGTAGAGAACAAAACACACTCAAAATGTGATGTAGAGAAAAGCAAATAGGAAATACCAACATGCAGGCAGTAAAATTGACAATTTTATAATAGTCCTACAAGATCAAATTTAAGGAAAAACTTTGAAAGGCATTCTAAGGGAATCATTCATTTTTAATGCGTGGAGTTTTAGTGCCACATTCTAGTAAACTGATACTATATCCACTTCACTTCCCAAATGAAGAGTGTAGGGCACATCTTCACTTTACCACGTTTAGAAAGTATTCACTGTGATCTGCTGATTTTTATTCAAGTCCTGTGCCCTTGTCTGTCACAGTGTTGATATTTGATTGAAAATTTGTGTAAACAGTTACACTGCCTCACTTGCAGCCTCAGAATCACTTCTGTTTTCAGATCTTCCAACCACACTCATACCTTTCTTCCACCTCAGTCTGGCATTCCTGCCCAGCCTGGTACAGGCTGTTTCAAGAAGTCTTTATGCTAGGTGCAGAAATGGTCACAGTAACTACTAGACTAAGTGGGAAGGAAAGAGCATTTGGGAACAGAACTGGGACAGAGCTCCAGGGTATGGTGTGAGGGCCAGTGATTTGCTATACTGAAACAGAAAGGACAAGATAACCAATATACGTGTATACATATAGAAATATATACAGTCGGCCCTCTTGCACTTCGCGCCCCCATACTGCGGCTTCACATCTTAGTGACATGATTTTTTAGCGATGAAGGAGGGCCCTTTTTCAACTGCACATGCATGCCCTGGCACACATGAATATTCAGTTAGGCAGTCATGAATACGCAAATCAACCTGCACAGCCGCTGCTACAGCTCAGCCACTCTGCTCGTGCCGTCTCGTCCACGGTGGCGGCCCCACCACTCCGCTCGTCCCATCTCGCCTTGCCTGCACCGGCCCTGCTGCTCCGCTCGTCCCGACCGTGGCGGCTCTGCCGCTTCCCCATCACCCCGGCACGGCCACTGCAGCAACCAATACACAGCAACACAGTGCAGAAACAGCGCCGAGGAGCCGTCTGAGGGTGCGGGGCAAATTTGCATATTAATGAGCTGCCATTCAACGTGGAAGTAGGGCTTTGCGGAACTCGATTAAGACCACGCGTCCGCAGTATAGGAGACACGACTATATATATGTATGTGTGTGTATTTAATAATACCATTTTAAAGCACCAACACTTTCTTACATCTGCAAAGGAATTAAGATCTATCGGTACCTAAAAACCAGTTTCACCATCTATCTAAAATTGTCTCAACTGTCCTAATGAAGGAATCTCTTGAACATCAGGATGACATTAGTGGTCACCAAGACACAATTCTAAAATATTGTTTTATCTTTCCGAAACACCTGAAGCTATCCAATTACAAGTTACTATGCTTCTGCCCTATATAGTATTTGGATACAAATTTAATGGTTCATGGCCATACTACTTAAAAACAGAGAAGCCAAGAGCTCTAATTTAAATTGTGATTACAATGTTTAGATATGTTAAAGGTTTGAAAGTTTAATTGACATAGTATTACTATTTATAACCTCTGTACAAGTTCTAAAACTGTGTTTTGGATGAATGTTTAGCAATATAAACCAATTCTACTTAATTTTTCTATCCCTAAATTGAATTAATGCTTATTTTCAGAGATTGCTAAAATTAATGGAAAAGACAGACAGTATTGCAATGGCCAGTTGCTAGAGCAACTCACGCAGGTATACATGTGTAAACTTAATTTTTTTCAATCCCAATGTCCAAGAAATTAATGGCACATTTGCAACTGGTTTCAGTGGACTAGATATTCACAAAGAAGTTTTCATAATGGGAAACAGAAATGACTAAAGATGGAAGCTATTACTGGAGTACTGTTTGATAAATGAAACAAAGAACTAGTAAATGCTGGTAGTGTAACTACACAAAGAAAATGACAGAACTACGGAATATTCTGAGTTGGAAGGAACCCATGAGAATCATTGAGTCCAGCTCTTGAGGGAATGTACCATATTGGGGATCATGAGCTTGGCATTATTAGTACCATGCCCTAACCAATTGAACTACTAATGCCTTTTTGATCATTTGATCAGCTTGGAACGAATTAATACAGCCTTTCTATGTAGACATATTGTACATAGTATGTATTTCCATGGCTACTCTCGCTCTCAAGGTATGAAGAAGAGGCCGTGGTGGCCTTCAAGTTTCACCGGCAATAGGTGTAGGAACAGTTGTCAGTCATCGCGACAGACACGGGCAACTACAAGAGGAAGATGACAGAGAAACCAAGCCCGTCTGAGCGGCGCCTCTGCCGGTACCGCGATCCAGAGGCGGCGGCACGGCGGGGCACTGGGACCGGCCTTTCGGCCCTTCAGGCCTCCCGCCCCGCTCGCCCCCGGCTCTGTCCCGGGCCCACTGCCGGCCGCGCTCTACCTGCGCGGCCCCCCAGGTGCCGTGGACCGGCGGAGGCGGGGTCGGTGAACACGGCGCGGCTGAAGGAGCCGAGCTGCCGCCTCAAAGCCTCGGGCAGCGCCATGATGGCGCCGCAGGGGAGCGCAGGCGCGGCGAGAACCTCGGCGAGGCTGAGCTGAGAAGAGGAGCTGGAGCTCTCTCGGAGTTGGGGCCGGGAGCGGAGCGGGAGCTTTGCCGGGGCGGGGCGGGGACAGCGGTGTCTCCGCCCCGGGCACGACGCTGTCGGGGGCGCTCTGAGCCGATCATGGTGTTGAGTCTGGCCCGTGAGAGCCGCAAAGGCGGCGGCCCCTGTTCAGAGCTGCCGGCTCCAGGCGTGTCCCCTCAGTTCTGACATCACTTTTCTTTCCGAATTAGTCAGAGGGGATTTTTTTTTTTCCCTTTTTAGTCTGCGAGTACAGGGTATGGGCTTTCTAAAAAGGTAACTGAAATGCTGGTCCAAGGAAAGCTGCTCTGCTTCTGTCTGGATAGATCCAGGGCAATGGTGGTCCTCGACAGCGGCTACACAGAGAAGGGGGGGTGGCGTAAGGGTGAACATTCTGTGTTGTGGCTTAAAGTGAAAATATTGATGATTCGTTTTATGATAGATGCAAATACAAGTGAACTACGAAATACCTTTTCCTCAAGGAAATCTGTGTGTGTTACTCTGCAGTTAAAAACTGCGGTGAGATTGACACGATCATTCTAACCTAGTTGGCTTTTGCTGCTTACAGGTGATTCTCATGGAGTCACAAGAAGTTAACAATAGTAAACCAACTTCTGCCTTTTTTTTTTTTTTTAAGATGTAAAGATGTAATGACCCTAAACATGAGGTAATCTGTTCACCAGGCTTTTCAGTCCCCTTAGGGTCTGATTCCTTCTGAGCAGAAAGGATGCCATTCTTAGGTGTGCAGGAAGTTATTTTCTGCAGAACCAGAATGAAAGAGCAGGTTATGCCTTTTACTGTGAGAACCAGTAATATTTGTGGATTTTCTGTACTTAAGATGATATAGAATTATGGAATGGTTTGGGGTGGGAGGGGACTTAAAGACCGCAGTGTTCCAGCCCCTCTGCCATGGGCTGAGGGTCTGCCAGTGGTCCATCTTCCACTGAACCAGACATGTCAACTCACTTTTCCTCCCCTCTTCACATCAGATTAAGTTTAGCTACTTCCCTGAGTGATCATTCTCCAGTATGATTTTCCAGACTCAATTATTTCCAACTAAATATTTTAAAGCCTAGTTTAAATTTCATTTCATTCTATCCCACTGGCAGAACTACACAGAGAGATGGCTAAACAAGCAGAAGTTCTGAAAAATCTATTTGGCTTTTCAGCTGATGAATGTTGTGGTATTGACAACAGATACTGTTCAAAGAACTTCTCCAAACAGTATGCCAGCTGGAATCTGCATTAAAAAAAAAAAAAAAAAAAAGTTAAAATCTTCAGAAGAAATGAAGGGGAAATAATTTTTAAACAATGGCAGCAGACTGAAATGGAGAAGGGATTAAACATACTTCTAGGGGTGCTGTGCATGTCACCTTAGAGGCAGGGAGAGCAGTGGGCTTAGAAAATAAAGTCTGAAGCACAGGTGAAAGTTAACCCTGTTTTACAGTTCAAACAGAGCGATAAAAATTGAGCCCTGTGAAACATTGTTTGGAGTTTGTGTTGAAACTTACAGAAAAAAGGCATGTAATTCAGCATGTCTTGGACATAAGCAGACAGGTAAGTCATCCAGTGAAAAATACTCCTTAAAATCTATCAAAACATCAGCTAAGAGAAAAGCGATATGGTTTTTGTCATATGGAATGTATCTGTACAACACTGACCACAGCTCAGCAATGTTTTACCTTTCTGCTAGGTAGCTTAGGTTTGCTGGCAAGGCAGATCTACAAGCAATATTTTAGTAGAAATAAAAAGTTAAGATTATTTTTCTGGTTTTTTTGACCTGACTGTCTTAAACTATGAGGCTTTCCCTATATATCAGCACAGTGAGTGTGATGCCTGTGATAATGAACTTGTTTGAGCAGAGGTAAAGCAATGCCCAGCTGCAGTCAGAGACATGCATGTCATGTTGTGTACTGACCAAGGGTGGACTTCAAACCTCTGAGCTGTGTAGGCACTAAACAGTTACAATCACAAAAATCTGTGCATGGATACTTGATAATTGATGAACTACCTAATAAATAATAGAAGAGTTTAAGGATCAATTTTCTATTAGAGGACACTGTATGAAAAACAGCATTAATGTTAGGTGGGTTTCTGAACTTTAAAAAGGGCTGTCTGTATCTGTTATCCTGCCAATTGCCAGTAGGTGCTGGAAATTATTTCCTTTTGGGCTCAACAACTGTAATGGTGACTTTTGCACTGTTTAGCCAGTATCACCATAAAGATATATGCTGTAGACAGTGGCAAAGTGATAAATCTCTGCAAGATTTCCAATGAGATTGCTGAAATTTTGTTTTCCTGTTGTTTCCTGGGTCCTGATCTAGTTAACCACTCTTTAAATTAGGGAAATGTTCACACCATACTATCAACTACTTAGAAACAAGAAGCAGATTTATATGAATTAAAAGTATGGCTAAACTTTGATTAAGTCACATATTCATGGAAGTCTCAAGTTTAAGTTGGTGGCCTGTAGAAATGTGGCCTTTAAGGATTTTCTGTTTTCTTACTTTTTCAGAATGACAGATGGACAATTTTTCCCAGAACTACACATTGTTATGCCTTTCCCTGATACCAATGGCTTTGAGCAGGGATTCTGATCTCCCAAACAATGATTGTCTTATGTTCTCCATTTCTGAAAACCTTGAAGCGTATGCATAGCCAGGTATCCTGTCAGCAGCTCTGCAGCAGTCAAGGTGATTTGCAAAACTGGGCTCAGCTCATTTAAAAACTGTGAAACAATCCAGTGCAGTGGTCAGTGAAGTGTAAAACTGAGTAGCATGCAGACGTCACAAGAAATGTATGGTTTTGCCATGTAAACTCACTTTCCAGACTCAAGGTATGACTGTGATATTTGGCAGCCTTATATTTACAACAGATGACCAAGCATCCTGCATGTCCCCACAAAATAGTTGTTTAATAGTTTTGTCTACACAGACACTTAAAATATTCCCCGAAGATATACTTTTTGTTTTTACTAATTCTGTTTAATTTTCTTTAGACTGCACCGTACTTTTTGGGGGGGAGTAGGGGTGGCAATTTAGTGAACAGAGTTCTTTTTTTATTTTCTGTAGGGAGGGTTGGAGAGCACCTATTCCGGCATCAAACAGAAGAAAACCTTAAAGCTTCAAGGATCTGAAGGATACATGACCATCTGTATAAATAGTGTTACATGTCCAGCTTTTGTGCTGAAACTCGGTTTGACCTTTTCCTTTCTTAGTGGAAAGGCATTTCATTGCTGAATTTGTGTCTATTAACATATGAACATTTAAGTAGAAATACCACACTTCCAATTCTCTGTGCTTCAAAATAAGATACTGAAATTTAAAACTGGAAGAAATAGGCTCATAATGGCGCAGCATACTAAATGACTGTTTTATTTCTCTTCACACGTGCTAGCTATAAATAAAACAAGAGTCACTGAAAAATGGGCCTGAAAGCTTTAAATCAGAAAAATGTTGGATCTTTGTGTATCCACAGTAGTCCAACTAAGTTGGTAGACACTGGCCTGGCTTGCAGACCAAAGCTCTTGGGGCTCCCTGGCAACAACTTGAAGGCGTAAACACCAGCTGCAGTATATCTATTGAAATTAAATATCAGCAGTTTTTTTCAATTGGCATTTTAGAGACACAAAGCTCATTTATATGGTGCCAACAGTTTACCTTTGCATCTGAATCACAATTGCTGTATTTCTCAACGCCTTGCGTAGAGCCTGGCTGTTTTCCCTGGCATGCCTGTGCTGCTGCCGTGATGTGTGTGAGCAACAGAAATCACTCCCCTCCTTGCTTGTTCCCTACTACATGCCTGGTGTGTTAGCAGAAATGCTGTAAAACATGAAAAGTGCCACTGAGCCAAAGTGTCAGCAGGCAAGCCGAGTATGGGCTTACTTATCCTCTTGTCCACAGAATGAAGGGACAGATTGGGACTTTTAACAAATTACAAATGCTACCAGGACTCTTTCAATGGTGTGATTGAAAGGATCGTGTTGTTTGCTGTGTCAGTATCTGCCAGAGTAATTTCACATCTGTGCTTTTGGCTTGTGATACTCCAGGACACTTTTTGTCTCTGGGTCACTTGTATACTAGTCCCAGGTGTTCATTTCACACCTATTGGATATTTGTATCTGGTAAACCATTATTGTTGCTGATGTGACTTAGCCCAGGCCCTCATGTCAAGTATTATGAAGTACATATCACTGCAGTGACTGCATGCATATATCTTGGCTATTTTAGCCTTAAGCATAAAGTGATATTGTGGTTGGAGGAAA
>WEKX01009618.1:934-32659 GCA_013390025.1 Pitta sordida
CCCTGTAGTCCTGGAGGTGCCCTGGTTTTCCCTTGAACTAGGCACCCCCCCGTGCTTGTTTATTTTCCCTCTTGTTTACAGTTGTCATTGTTCCATTGTGGGTTGCTATTTTTAATATATTGTTGTTGTTGTTGTTCAAACATATATATATATATATATATTTGTTATATTGATTTTTTTTCCTTTCTCCCAATAAAGTTCTTATTTCTCTCTCTATATATATTATTCAAGTATTTCTAAATTTAATTCATACTTCATCTTAATTGACCCAGGACACAGCTTTTTCAGTACACATACTGTGCAACCATTTCAAAAATAGAAGAAATAATTTCCAAAAACTTTTAGGAAACACGTAATACATTTATTTTCCACTTAGTTGAGCTTGCTTTTTTTTTGTTTAATTACCCTAACTCTTAAAGGAAGTACACCTCACAATTCAAAAGAACAATTAAAGATTTAGTTTGGCAGCTCTTGGAGCTAACTGACTTCTTAAGCAATTATGATAAAGAAAAATTAATTAGCTGAAATGTAGTTACTAATGTAAAGACTGATTTATTTGAAATGTAAATTAAATATTTAACAGCAATTCTTGTGCAGTGAAAGAAACCTGACTGCCACCTGTCATTGATCAAAGGTCATCCAGTATCAAAGTTTAACAAATAATTTATTTTACTACTACAAATCATGAAGGAAGCCAACATAATGTCCATTCAAAAGTATTTTTTATGTATTTTTTCATTAATTTGATTTTTCCTGATATCTGAAGGGAAATTATTTCAACAATATAGAAATTAACTTCATACATTTGATTATGCTGTTTATTTCATCTGTCAGCAGCCTTGTGCAGCAACCACACTGTTGCTAAAGATCTAATACTATTGTCTGTTACGATTACATTTGTAATCCTGTTAATTTAATCTTCTTGCACTTCCAGGGTTTTTTAAAAAAATTAATTACATTATTGCTGCTGTTTGCTTTTCATTTGGGTCATAGTTTCCATGATAGATGTTTTCTTCTTTCAAAATGAAGTTAAATGAAGTTAAATATTTCTGGTTTTAAAACAACAACAAAAAAGAATTGAGTTTGTCTCCTCATCTCAGACACAACTTGTGTGACCCCATCTGATAATTCTTCTTTCTTCCTCTCTTTTTAAACCCACATCTTTCATTCTTTAAAACAATATCACAATGCCTCAAAATATATTTCATTTCAGCTTTCTTTCTTTTGTTTTTTTTTCTTTCCTACATACACCATATATGTATCTTTCTGGCGTCATAGCTAAGTGTATTTTGTGCCACAAAATCCGTATAGTACAGTGATCTCCCGTTACTCGCGGCCTGTTGGGTCTAGTCCTCCTCACGCGAGTCGTGGGATCCGCGAAGATAGCGAACCCACTACATAGTCGAGTACACTACGCCCATAGCCACACCCCCTCCCCTAATAAGGTCTGGAGGACAGTCCTGAGAGTGGGCCTTGTTTCAGATGTGTGGCTGTGCTCCGCCAGGGCGGGGTGCGAGCAGTGATTGCTGGCACCGCGTGTCGCATGAGCGGGGTGTCCCAGCATCACGGGAGCAGGGAGTCCCGGCACCATGGGAGCGGGGAGTCCCAGCGCCGCGGGAGTGGGGTGTCCCGGCACCGTGGGAGCAGGGAGTCCCAGCAGCACGCAAGCGGCGGGGCTGGTAGCCAAGCAGACTGGGGTCGCAGTAGGTTCTGCGCACACGCCAGGTTCCACAACTCGATGGAAAATCAACAGCGAGTATGGGATCTCACAAATTACGGATCACGACTATGCAGAAGATCACTGTATATTCAACATGGTGATGTAACTGTGCTCTATCATTCATTCACCGTTAGATCATCCACCTCTGCCTGTGGGCATTTCAAGACAAACCCTAGCTACTGTAATAGGAGAGAAAAAATTCTTCAGCATGCTCTCTGTGAGCTGAAGAAATTTATTGATTTTTAAATGAGACAGAAAAAAACAACCAACCATTTGTCCTGGGTATTTTGCTCTCCTTCACGTTTGTGGCAGCACACACAGCTTCCTTTCCTACAATGTCAGGATAAAGGGACATTCTTCTATCTCCTTTAGATCACCTTAAAATCTAAGTTCCTTGGAAATCTAAGATAGGGGGGAAAAAAAGACTGCCAAAGACTGCTTGTCTTTCTCTAGGCAGAATTGCTGGACTATCAGTAATTTACTATTAATTCAGCAGTGGGTGTGCTTATGAACAGAAAACAGCATGGATATAGAGAAGAGTCACAGGGAGTAGCCAAGACTGATCAGGTTTCCATTCTTTTTCTTTATTTACAAAGATTTATAAAGCCTCATGAAACTTCTCCCATTCCTCCCTAGTTCCCAGGCTCAACTTCACTTCTGACTTCTATCTACCCTCTCAGTCAACACAGGGGGATGAGAAATAGGGATTGCAGTCACCCCATAATGCTTTGTTTCTGCCGCTCCTTCTGTGGCATGGGCTCCTCCACTGGCTGCAAGGTTGATATCTGCCACATTGTGGTTCCTTATGGGCTGAAGGAGGACAAATTGCTTTCCTCTGGTCTTATCCACAGGCTGCAAGTAATCTCTGCGATGGCACCTGGACCATCTCCTCCCCCCCTCCTTCTTCACTGATCTTGGTGTCTGCAGAATTGTTCCTCTCTTTTTCCTTTTTTCCCCTCACTCCTCTCTCACAGCTGTCACATGGCTTTGTTTACTTTTCTGACAATTGTTATTACAAAGGCTCCACCACATCACTGATGGGCTCAGCTTTGCGCAGCAGCAGGTCCACTGTAGAATGTTTGGAACCAGCTCTACGAAACACTAGGATGATTCCTGATGTCTTCTCAGAGAAGTCATCCTGCAGCTTCCCCATTACCAAATCCTCACCATGTAAACTGTTTTACTTCTCTTTGATTACAAGCCATATGAGAAACCATGTATCAGGTTTCTATATACAGTCTTACCTCAACTATCCACACATAATTATCTGCTGCTTCACCCATTTCCAAAACATTAACTAATCAATTATTCATAAATATTTCCAGTCAATGCATGCACAGTTGTTCTGCTTTGTGGAGGGGTGGTGCCGCTGCTCCCTGTAGGTCGGGACTGTCACACCCCCGAGGGGTGGGCGGGCAGCACCTCTTGCTCACTGGGGACAGCCAGAGATCTGCGTCTGTGTAACTGTTTCCAGGGCTACAGGCAGGGGAGGCTTCTGTTCCCCCATGCCTTCCCCCGCCACAGTGCGGGGAAGGGACCGGCAGATGTTTGGTAGCCAGCACAGTAGCAGTAGTAAAGGGAAAAAAATCTTTGCAACCAGTGCCCACCACCACCATAAAGGACCCCAAGGTGTTGCACCACTGCAAAGTTAAGGTTTCCCAAGCTCCAAGAGCACTGGCGGAACAGACCCATGGTGACCCGAGCCAGTGGACACGGGGTCATCCCTGGCAGACTCCAGCCTCCTCCAGGGACACAGTCCAAGCATGCGCCGACCCCCTTCCCCGCTGCAGCCCCTGGGCGAGCTTCCCCACTGCGGCGCCACTGCAAGCATGCAGCGTCCCAGCGGCAGCAGTGGCAAAAATGGCAATGTGGCTGAAGAGAAGCCTAGGGATTCTCTGGGGGTCTCCCCATTCAGAGAGGGCTCAGAAACAGCTCCCTTTCCTCCCCTGTGCTGTGAGAGGCTGTGGCGAGGTTCTGAAAATGCTCCCCAACACTCTGGAGTGGGGGGGGCAGAGGCATGGGCATGGCCTATATGCATATTAATGGCGCACCGGTATTTGTGGAAGAAAGGTTTCACAGGAGCAGCCAGAGACCTGCAAACCACTATTAGAGAGGTATGACTTTATATCATTGCAAATGCTGCAGACAAAATATAACATAGTTATATAATTTACAGAAGGAGAGGGAGGACTACAGGCATCATAAGTAATGCCACATAAATTAAGATGTAGAGATAAAACAATTCCTGGGATCAAAGCTGATGAGTTGCTCTCTTTCCTGTACTGTTTTGCACCACAGTCAGCCCTCAAATGGTACCACAGCACCATGGGTCTTGCTCTTCCCTGCACGGCCCTCCACCCACGTAGAACGGCGGCTCATGAAATTTGGCCCCACTAGCCCCACCCCCTCAGCTCCAGAGCAGCTGCGGGGCAGTGCTGAAAATTCCTTGTGTGCTCAGGGGTGCGAAGTGCGTCTCCTCTGCCCTGTCCCCGCCTGGGGATTCCTCAGGATTTGTGACAAAGGGGACCTGAGCCCATGCCGCCTCCCAAGCAAGTCCCGGGCTTTGGCCACCACTGCCGTGGGAGCTGCAGAGGGTGTAGGAGGCACCACAGGGCTGTATGTACTTCTGAGCTCTCCCCGGCGTGTTCCCTCCAGGAACACGTGGCTGGCTTGCCGGCACTGGCAAAGCTTCCGCTGCCATCCTGCTCACATGTTTCAATGCCGAGTGCCTCGAGATAAAAAAAAATAAATTGTTCAAACTCAAGAACCCGGGGACTTTTTTTTATACAGGAGATGTTTGTGTAAATATCTCCTCTGGGTTGTGGGGGTGGGCAAGGGGAGGGGAAGGAAAGGGAGAAAGGACCTCCAAACAAGGCAGGCAGGGGCAGCAGTCAGAGCCAGAGAAGAGTCAGAGATTATAGATGCTAGAGACCACAACAGTAGTAGATTCATTCTAAGAATGTTTTTCAAATGTTGACTTTTAAACTAATGCTATGATAATGACTTTTGACTAAAGTTCCAGTGATAACTATTTATATCTAAAGATGTCACTTAAATGTATAGAATGATGTAAAACAATTAATATTTCTTATTAAAAAGACACTCAAGCACTTTCACTTAATCTAGCCTGTGTTATTGAAAAGGAGGAAAATAAGAAAATAATGACATTTACTGAATACAATATGAAGTGTATTTGTGCTTAGTCATTAGCTGGTTGATGACTGTATTCCAATATATGATAATGTCGTGGTTTGACCCTGGCTGGATGCCAGGGCTTCACCACAACCTCTCCTGGAGGAGAAAAACTAGAAAATAAAACTGGTCACAGGCAAAAAAACCAAGGCATCTACAAGTAAAGAATATAAAGGATTTATTTACTAACAAGATCAGTACTGCGAAGGAAGCATCATCTAAAAGGCAACCTTTTCCCCCCACCTCTCCTTCTTTTACAACAGATGTCATATTCCCTTTTATCACCAGGAGACAAAGGGGGAACATAGGGTAGGGGTAAAACAGGCAAGGTGGTATTTCTGACCAGTTCCAAGGTAGGAACCATCTCTCTGCCCTTTCATAAAGTTCTCTCACGAGAGGACAAGTCTTTCATGACCCTTTCCCAAGTGAGATCTCGACCTGGGGATGACAGTTCTTCCGAAATTCTCTGTTGTCCGAGAGTCACNTTCATAAGTGTATTTAAAAAGCTCTTCTCAGTTCACTTATTAAATGCCTCCCCTAATCAGCTGTCAAGTCTATTTATTCCTATGTTATCAACACCAAAATATGACTTCCATTCATAATCACTGTTGTTGTCCCCCCGCCATTCATTTAATGACATCAATGTTTTTCATCCTATCTTTTGAAAGCCACAAATACAGAAATGACAATATACAATATTTACAGTACCTTATTTTTTTTCACAATTACACGTGTGTATATGTATCTCCAATTTTGCTGCTTTCAACGTCTGCTCCTTTGAAGAAGAAAGCTGACTATACAGTGAAGTCTCACCTGGAATTGGATCCAAGAGTACTGTTGCCTACAGACTGTGCCACTCTCAAAGCAAAATTTTGAGCCAGATCTTTAAGAACTAATGAAGGGTTTTTTTAGATCAAAGGTTATACTTCTACTTTGGAAAATAAATGAAGTATTCCAAATGTTGTCACTATGCAGCTTTCAGCCCACCAAGCACAACAGTAGCTAAGGCGGATTTATCATAACAGAATGGGTTCATACATGACTCTGACCCCTAAAGGTTATTATTCATTAATTTCTCTCCCCTAGTCCTACTCTGAAGAACACTGGCTGCAGCCACAGTTCTAACTTTCTATTCCCAAAGATGAAGAGATCAAGTCCTACTGTTTTTCTCTCTTTACTTTTCTTGGAAAAAGAAAAAAAGTTACAAAATTTACTCTCACAGAAGACACCATTCTTAGAAGACACATTAATTTATTATACAAAATCAGCAAAAACTAGAGAAAAAGAGAGGATTACCCCAAAGCTAAAACCAGCCAAAGAAATTATCAACTATGTTAAGGTTCTGTTTAGAAGACAGATGGAAAAAAGAATCTGTGCATCACAGAGGTGTCAGAAATTCAGTGAAGACAGAAGAGGGCTAAATAGCTAAAAGTGATCAGGAGACTACTTACTTTATAATCTTTGCCCAAAGCAAAATATGATGTATTTAAGCCATTTCTAATATAAATTGGCTTAACTATAACCTGTTCTTAAAAACCTCAAAGGATGGAGATTGTACAACCTGAAATATAGGTTTGCTACTCTAAACATTAGATATCCATTCCTGAAAACAGTATTCTTTGCCACACGTCCAGCTCATTATTCATTCTTTTCCCAGCAGACCCAAAGAAAAATTCTTTACCCTTTCTAACAAAAGCACTTCACATATTTGAGCGTTTTTGCCATGTCTCTCCAATATGTCCCTTTTTTAGGTCAAACATCAACTTAGAACTCAATTTTTTCTAGATATTATGTCTTCTAGATGTCTAACCACCCTTCTTTGTATTTTAAACTGTGCATGCCCAAAACTGGAGATGGTATTCAATGCAGACTGAGTAAAACAGGAATTATTATTATCTTGCATATGGCAATACTGGTTCAATATTCCATTTTTTCTTACTTTCTTTTCCTCATCAGTCTACATCAGTAGCTACATTTGATGTTCTCTCCAGATTTTTCCCTAGTGTTCCTACACAGACAATCATATTTTGTAAATTCTGGGAACTCAGCAATATATCACACATCTCAAGAAGATTTTATTAATGTGTTCTGTGATTGCTTCAGCTAGATTCCTATATATTTTAATGTGAAAATCATTAAGTTCACATAAGTTAAGATTTGACTAATAAATAAAAATAATAAAATACCTAGTCCATCAATTATCTGTGGAGCCAAAATATCTTTGACACTAAAGCTAGAGCAGGGAGTCTGAATGAAGCATGTTTTACCACCATCAACATGTTTACTATCATGTAGAAGTACAGGAAACTGCACTGCTGTTAACCTTTGCTGCCCTCAGGCCAACAGCTGGTAAGAACAAACTAGGTTAGAGAATAAGAGATTGAAATTATTTTCCCATCTCTTACGACTTCAGATAAGCTCTGAAAATCACCAAGAATGCAAGGTGTTCCTGTACATTTTCTTGACATGTCTCCTTTTGTCTCTCAACTCTTATAGCCTTCAGTTTATTTCCACTTATGCCCTTTCCTCAGTCTCCTCTTCTCCAGGCTAAATAAGCCAAGTGTCATCAGTCACTCCTTGTAGGAGCAGGATCCTCACATCCCCCAACTGTCCAGCCATGCAGTGCGCTGTTCACATATTTGTTTTTGCACATGCATTTAATTTTTTTCCTCATAGACAGGGTCCGACTCAGAAAGTAGCAACATCAATAACCATTTCAATGTGTCCCAGTGAATTTTCTCATTTCTCTGACAGAATAAAAAAGTTACCAAAAAAACTGTCTCCTGCTTAAATCATGATTCCTCAATTCACCAATTATGGTATTCCTACTGCTGCAAGAGGTTTATAGAACCACAACAAAGAGATTATAAAAGGACTAAGTTTAATTTTAATAGTTCTCATAATTCGCTAAATTTAAAAAAGAACAGGAATGGAGCTTTCCATGAAGTTATTTTCCTAGCCAAAATCTGACACAGAAATTGATCCTCTTCCAAGACAAAATAGAAGAGTTGGAGAGATGTCTTTTGGCCCATAGCTCACAGTCCTGGGTTACAACCCCACCTGCAAGTACTGCACTTGCTCTGTGCCATGAGAATGAACTGCCTTTTTTCCCCCACTCTTTTTACTATTGTTATTATATTGGTGCTTGATTTTCTGTAAGTCACTAGTGGATTTTTATGTAAGAGGAAAACAAAGTAGAAAAACTAGATTACTATATGTTTATCTTCGATTTAGCTTTCAGCATCTTCACTATGACAGAAGAGTAATTATCAACACTGAAATACAAATTTTCAGAAGAAACCATAAACTTTAGATTTCACCTGATTTATGGAATGTTTTTCTTTGGAAAGCTCTTTCTTGCCTCAAATCCGTGTAAAAGCAATCATTTCTCCCAAAATATTTGGAATGGATACACTTAGAGGTACCTTAATCTACTCTATCAAGCTACAACTTTTTTCAGGAGACATTAGTCACAGGTTTGCATTTCCTCAAGTACTAGGAGCTCATGAATCCCGATCAGTATACCACCTCAGACAACAGCCCTTCTGACTTCCAGATATGCCAAACACAGATGATTGTTCTGCAGGAGTTTGGAGAGGGCTGCCCAAATACTAGCTAACTGTAATGAAGACCAGGTCTTTGGCTGCCAAATTAGCTTCAAAGATATGATCTCACCTTTTTTTCTTTGACATTTTTCAGAGAGAGAGTATCACAAGAGTTGGGACTCTTGTATCTTTGGGCTCTGGCACATTGCTGGGACTCTAAATGACAGCTAGAACAACTAAAATAATTACTGTCAAGGATAATGCAGGTGTTACAGGATTATGCAACCAGAATAAGCATTTTGGAGAGCACGGGAAACTGATTACAACTTGCTAAGAATATAGGTCAAGCTAATAAATTTGGGGTACAATCTCCTGGAGTGGGTCACATTCATCTGGTGGAACAGCTTCAACTCCTAAAGGCGTGCAAACATCCCACACTGGGAGCTGAGCCTAGGAAATCCCATTTGTAGAGATGTCAGTCTTTAGCAAGCCATTAAAATAGCATTTGAGCAGGGAAGATGCAAATTCTGGCACATCTGATTTAAAGACTGAGACTATTGTCTCAGTGTATCCATCCTCCTTCTGTTGAGACAGACAATGTCATAGTGGTGGTCTTTCTGTAAGAAAAAAAATTAAAATAGCATTTGAAAACTAAAGAATGTAACAATAGCGGAAGAATTCTGCAAAATCTTTATAATCAAAATGCTACAGTTTGTGCCACAAACTTTTCAAGACATTAGTCAAACCAAAAGCTAAATGTAAAATAAATAAAAATCAAGAATCAGACAACTAAAACAGAAATAAATTGACAGTCAGCTGTTCTTTGAAATTCTAAATGCATCAAGATACTCCAATTACCTAAATACATTGAAAATAATATTTCTGCAAGACGAAATATCTGCAGCAAATATTGCTGCAGCATTCTTGGGTTTATTTTGCCCGAGAGAAAAAATCAAAGCCTGATCAATGGGAAGTCTTGATTGGCTTTATTTCTGAGTTGTCTGGAGCAACCATACACCAGTCAGATGCGAAATACATTTTTTTAACACTTGGGAAAAAATAAAAATAAAAAATAAAATCACCAAGCTGTGCAGAAAAGACTAAACAAACATTTTTCCTCAATCTCTCCTAACTTGCAATTTCTTCTACCTGTTAACAAAAGGAATTTTGTTAGTTGGTTACTTAGTACAAAACAATGAAGTGTAACACTTTTGCTTTTTTAAAGAATTTTTTTAATTAATTTCACCAGCTGAGAACAAGTAACAAAACTGAGGATCAATTTATTCCTCAGATCTTTCATATAGGTCTGCTGGGAGGCACAGTCAGTAACTCAGATGTGAAGTCAGGAAGGATGTCATTGCCCTTGGGTAGCCAACATTCACCACAGCAGGCAGCCTTTATTGTCCACCATGCTATAACAGTTTCTCAGTAGGGTGGGCAGATTGTAGTAGCATGATGAAGTGCAAGATAATGCCTAAAACCACAAAATTGTTTGAGAGAGTTGGTTAGGAGTGAATTTTCACACTGGCAGTGGAAGGGAAGAAAGGCAGAATGACCTGATTCTCTTTTCAGTCGTGAACACTGGTAAACATTTTTTTATTCTGTATTATGTTTAGGGAACCAAAATGATATCCTTCCATTATGCAGTTTTTATTTGGTCATTATTTGTTTACCTCTCTTCCGCAGTTTTCTCCTTAACTCTGCCATTTATGACATCTGGTCTTCCCAAAACAGAAACAATGAAACACTTAGGTCTTCAACATACTGCAAGCTGTTTTCTAGTTCCTTATATGATAGGCAGATCAACCATCACTGTCACTGAACTTCTATTTTACTTACTTAACATGGCTGGAGAAGCTGAACTAAAGTCACAGAATCATAGAATGGTTTGGGTTGGAAAGGACTTTAAAGACTATCTAGTTCCAAGCCCCTAGCCATGGGCAGGGACACCTTCCACTAAACCAGACTGCTCAGAGCCCCATTCATGCTGGCCTCAAACACTTCCAGCAACAGGGCAACCACAACTTCTCTGTGCAACCTGTTCTAATGCCTCACCATCCTCACGGTGAAGAATTTCTTCTTCATATCTAATCTAAAGCTACCCTCTTTCAATTTAAAGCCATTAAAGTCAGTCACAGTCATTAGAATTAGGCGAGAAAGAAAAATTAAAAATAGGTTTACAGCCAGTAAGTTTCTATGGAAAATGAAAATGAAGTGAAAAATGAAATATGAAATATGAAAAATGAGTCATTCCTATCCAAAGCATTTCTACGAACATTGGTCAGAAGTACAGCATGTCAAGCCAAATTGCAACTGCCTGGAAATTTTCCATCAGACACACAAGAAAGGTGCTGTGTACATATTTATGAATGTACACATGTATGTGGGTGAAAAAGGTAGTGGTTTCCAAAGATGACTATTCTCCTATTTCTCAGTATATCTCTTTCAGATTACCTTGAATCAGATCTTCAGACTCAGTTTACAGATTTACTCCTAATTATTTAAGTTGTTCTAGTCACTTCAATGAACTCAGTTGTTATTTAATATGAACTTAAATAGCAGCAGTTGGCATTGTACCACACTGAGTAATGACAGACTCAGTGAAGGACTAAAACATCTGAAGACAAGCTCCAAAATACCTTCTTTGACGGCTTCACATCCAGAAGTGTCACTCAGTTTACCCAGAGATGCAAGGCTTCACTGATATCAGGGATCCAAGAGGCATGAAGCAAAGACAGCAAGTGAGAGACAGATGCTTCAGTTTCCTACAGAGCTACTCGATTATGCTTTACAGAATATCTGCCCACTAATTGCAAGAAGCAATGCGCCAGGACATGATGCGTTGCATGTCACCTTCACAATGGTGAAAGGCTCTCCAATATCAGGGCCTAGTCCTTTTCTTTGGGAAGAGGCAGGAGTTCATTAAGTATAAAGAAATAAAGGATCTCCTGCAAGACTCTAGGAGACTTCAAATCAATGAATATAAAATCAATTAAAAGCTCTTCAGGGAAAGATATTACCTAGCCATGTGCTCTTTGGTCAGCTTCAGGTATACTTTTGGTTTAAAAAAAGAAGCAAGAATAAATGGATTACTTCTCTATTAGTGGTGGGAATTGGCTGCAGCCAGCACTTCTGAATAATAAACAATGTCGCTACTTGTTTCTGGAGTAGAGATTTTTAATTCATGAGGCAAAAAGGTCATGCAAAAGTAAAACGAGTAGCTACAAGAGCAATAGTTACACCCACAGCCCCCCTTACACTCTCTCTCTGCAGGTAGGATACTCAGATCAAGTGCTGATACCTTGAATGGGCATGTAATATGAAAAGTCCTCCAGGCACCCAACTTCCTGTACCAAATGCCATCCAACTGGAATACCACTGCTGAACTGAAGCCCCATTGACACAAGAACAGAGGATTGACAGGACACAAACTAAGTTTAGGAAAATGAAAGAAAACAACAAACAACCTCAGATAAAAAAAACAGCAACACAATCTGTGAAATCTGGTCCTATTTTCTTGATAAAATTGCAAAAGTGTTATCCAACCTGACACTTTTTTCATTGGCCTAATCTCAAAGAAGGTATGCAAGCAAATTTCCAAGGATTAGATGCCTCTGATATTCCTATTGAGTGACTTCTGATCAGTGCTGTGCGAGAAATAGAAGATTCAAGCCACTGGATTAAAAAATATTACTAATGTGGCATGTAAAATACTAATCATTTTAATTCCTTTCAAGTACCTTATTAGAAAACAAACCTACATGATGCTGCTTCAGTCTCGCAGAAGTGTTGCTTTCACGCAATTATACTATAGTCATATTGCCCCTCAAGATAATTTCTACTGAGAAACCCAATTAACATTTAGCACTTTAATGAGGTAGAATTTAAGAGTTTGGTGTTCATCTTTTCTTAGCCAGTTAAATGACAAATACAATTTATTTTGTATAATCATAACAAGAGTAGAAAAGTAATAGAAAGGGACAACAGGTTCAGCAGGTGAACCCTTAAATACAGCTTGTTCTTAATCGATTTATTTCACACAGTGGTTTCTAAGCAGAGCAAGTGTACGTGTACTGTGTGCCCATAAAAATAATGGGAGTGCTCTAATTCTTAAAGGACGCCAATCACTGAGGATTAAAAGCATTGCGTAAGAACATGGAAACAGCACTAGGTACTAGGTACTCAGCCGCAGGATAATGCAGTTATTTGAGAAATCTATGGCAGAAAGATCTGGCTTCCATTTTCCATTAGATAATGGGGAAAATATATTATGTTGTTCTGAAGCTATAGTGATGAAGCACATACACAATGCACAAGGTCAGCAATTGTATCTGTTTACAAACAGTCAGATTACGAATCTGCTAACTTGCGATCCTGAAAGCTTCCTACTAAATCAGATTAACATGGAATTTCTGTTTATCGTCCTTGTATTGGGTTTGCTGTGGCTGGTTTCTGGTAGCGGTGGGGCTATGGGGGAGGCTTTTCTTTGAGAAGTTGCTGGAAGCCGCCCTCATAGCTTGCAGAGCTAATGCCAGCCAGCTTCTGGCTGGACCCACTGCTGGCCAAGACCAGGCCAATCAGGAGAGATAGAGACGCCTGTGTAATAACAAGTTTAAGAAAGGGAAGAAAAAAAGAAGTTAAAACAGTAAGAAGAAGATGGCTGCCAGAAAAGAGCCATGAGAAGATGAAACAGCAAATGCAGGCACCAAGGCCAGGGCCAAAGGAGGGGAAGGAGGTGTTCCAGGTGTCTCCCTGCAGCCCGTGGTGATGACCATGGTGAAGCAGGCTGTCCCCCTGCAGCCCATGGAATGGAGGGATGGAGCCATGGAACATAGGGATGCAGAGATCCACCTGTAGCCCGAGAGGGAAGCCCATGCTGGAGCAGTGGATGCTGAAGGGATGCTGCAGCCAGTTGGAGCGCACCTTGGAGCAGAGTCCCAGGAGAGATGTGTGGCCCATGGAGAGGAGAGTCCATGCTGGAGCAGAACTCTACCTGGTAGGATCTGTGTGCTTTGGGACGGGACCACGCTGGAGCAGCCAATGTTCAAGGACTGCACCCTGTGGAGTGACCTATGGACAGCAGTGTTTGCAAGAGCTGCTGCCCCTGGGAATGGACTCATGCTGGAGACGGTCGTGAAAGACTTTCTCCCATGAGAGGGACTCCATGGAATGCAGGGAAATGGCCTCCTCCCCTGAGCAGCGGCAGAGAAACACCAACTGCCGGGTTTTCCCCTACTCCTGTTCCCCCCTGCCTACTGGAGGAAAGGGGGAATGTGGTATCTGTTGAAAGGGACAGAGGGGTGGGGGAGAAGGTTGCCTTTAAGATGATACTTCTCACTTTAAGGTCTGATCTTGTTAGAAATAAATTCTTTACATCCCCACCTTGGAGCTTGTTTTGCCTGTGACAGTAAAAGATTTACAACAGTCCTCATTCCCTCATTCCTGCTGTAGCAGAACCCTTCAGTTTTGGGTTTTTTTCCTTTTCCTCTCTCCTCTGCTTGTATGAGGGGGCGGGGAATGAAGTGAGAGTGGCTGTGGGTGAATCTCTGGCATCCAGCCAGGGTCAAACCACCACAATCCTGATATAGCTAATGAACCTTACACCCAAAGAATACAAATGGCTCCCTATTTTCAACACTGTAAACTTCATTAAGAGCTGCCTGCCTATTTCCTGAATTTACAGTAGAATATGTACAATATTCCCAAACTATATAGGAATCATAACTCCTCTACCTGGGTATATCAAATGCAGTCTCATCTGCTGGAAAAATGAATTTCCAAATGTTGAATAAATAGGTACTATATTTTATCAGTTACTTATACCTTCAGGACATGTATGTACACAAACCAGAATTAAAAACTCTTTGGGTAGCAATGAATGAACAGAACCTTCATGTTTAAATGCCTAAATTTAGTGGGGCACATACCCCATTTCTGGGGGTTTATGGTGATTTTCAGTTTAAGTGGCTCAGGACTAAGTATGTGTAGTAAATTACAGTGAGACAAGCAGATTGCCTGGATTGCCTTGTCTGTCACCCTACTGCAGGGTATTTAAATGGACCTGCCCTTGGGAAGCAGCACTAATGTTTGGAAGCATATTTGCTTCCGTCAGGAATCCCATTTTGCAGTGAATGCTGTTTTTCACAGCTCTAAATACGGTTTATAGAACTGACATCTTTCTTTCACTAAGACTAAATTAAGGGGGCAGAAGACGACAAAAATGAACATTCAGTATTATACATAAACAGACCTTGAGAAAAATGTTAATTTGTATATTTAGGCTTGTAATAAACTAAATATTACTTTAAGCCCTTAGTCTACTCCTATATTAGAGAATACAAACCAGGATTGTTAAAGTCATGCTTTAACACACATGTTTATGAACACACAAACACAGACAGGAGAGAAAATAGAAATGTCGGTACATATGTTTAGGAAGATTGACTACAGGTGAACAGAATGGCCCAGATGGCAAGTGATGGTACCTGCATGAAACCCACAACTGTGGTGGCAAAAGCACACTCTGGGTCCACAGCTTCTCCCAGAGGCCCCTGCTAGCAGGCATCACTGCCAGAAATTAGTTCCCTAACAGGGGGTGGGCAAGCTCTGGAAAACAGGAAGACTGTACAGCAGGATGACACTGTATTATCTCCCATGAATTGTGAGGAAAGAAGGCAAGTCACTTACTGAGTTTACTATCACATTTTGTCTGTGGCTTATCTTTATAACTACTGCTCTTTGCAGTTTTGCTCTTTCAGGGTTCAATAAATCATGGGGGGATTTTCCGTGATAATTCACATCTGAGCATGCTCAGAGTAAAACATGCCGATAGACAGTTCATGAATATGTAAATAAGCCCCCCCCCATCACAACACCACCCCCCCCCCAAATCCCCGCGGCTAAGGGAGGGATGTTCGTGGGGCAGCAGTGGCCCCAGGGGCCCCCACTCCATCCGTGGCTGTGGCAGCTCTGTGGGCCCTGCTCCCTCCACATGAGGCTGCGCAGCATCCCGCTGCCATGGCAACCCCAGCCCACGTGCCATGTTTACACACAGCTGAGTTGGCTTTAAACACACACACCCTCCGATAAGCCCCAGTATGGACATACCAGGGAATAAACAGTGGCAAAAGACTTGGCCCCGCTCGGCTCCGCTTGGGGTGCAGTCGCCACCTCTGGGGCTCCTGCAGGGTTTCTGGGCTCAGAGGCAGCAAAAAGCAGGAATCCTGGGACTCCTTGGATGGGAATGGGCAGAAGCTATTCCTTTTGGTCTCCCGAACTGCCTCAGGGCGTGAGGCAGTCCCTGGAGGACCGCATTGTGCTTCAGGGCTGAGTAGGGGCGGGGCAATAGATGGGGCCTAATTGCATATTCATGAGCTGCTTATCTTTGCGGATTGCGGGCTTTGCGGAAGGGGAAGAGATCTGAAGTTCTGTGAAAGTCCGGGGTTGACTGTATTATGTTTTTATTCACTGCTATATGTCTATGATTTCACTACTGTATTTTCCAGCAGCCAAATGCAGGTAAAGGTTGGAAGACATCACAAAATCACAGAATCACAGAATTAGTAAGGTTGGAAAAGACCAAAGAGATCATCAAGTCCAACCTATCATTCTTTCTGCAAAAAAAAGTCTTCTTATCTTTTTTTCCCCTAAATAGTTTACAAATTAAAAGAAAACCTAAAATGAAAAACTGCAACTCATGAAACTCTCTCCAAGATGCTGCTGAGGAACTTCTCTAAGAATGGCCCTCTGCTTTTAATTATCCTGTACTATGTATACAAGATAAAGGGATAGAATTGTACTGACACTTACAAAACATGAAAACAAAAGATGCCATTTTCAAGCTTAATCTGAAAAATGAAGACAAGGTCTAATTTTAAGAAAATAAGGTAATATGTTAAGTAGTTACTTGTCATCAATGGATTGAAAAAGACACCTTCATCAGAGAATTCAAGAGCAGAGATCAAATTTAGCCATTAGGTAGCTAATGCAGAATTGTGTACACTGTGTTCAAATATTCCACTTTATGTCCTATTTCAACAATCATCAGAACACACAGCTCTTACTGGCTTCAGTGAAGGTGAAGTATCTGAATTTTGAAAAATTACTAGTAATTTAAATTACTAGGACTTTATCATTGCATAAAATTGCATAAAATCAAGTGTAACAATGACAGATTCAATTCCATTTAGCTAAGATCCAAAATCTGTAACTGAAAAAAGTATCAGCACAGACTCTCTACACTGCTTTGACCTTAGCAATGCAACAGAGGCCATCAGCATGAAACTTATATTGTGATATTTCTTTTGCCTTTTGGCCAATTACATGTACAGTGATCCCCGCATATTCGCAGTTTGCATATCTGCGTATTCAATTAATCACGGTAGGATTTTCAGTGAGCTGTGAGACTGCGCACGTGCGCAGAATGTCCCGGACCCCGGATTTTGCGTCCGGGAAGCACCAAAGGGTGCTTCCTCCACTTTAGTGAGGTGCTACAGTGCAAGCCACACTCCCAGGACCGCCCCTCCAGTCCTTATTAGTGAAGAGTGCTGTGGCTACAGGCAGGGAGTAGTTGAATATTCATGGATTCGGTATCTTCACGGATTTCATAACTCACGGGACCTGCCCAAACCTGATCCCCAGTGAATTCCCGAGGATCACTGTATAGGCATAAAACACAAGCATACATAGTACATCTCCACTGCATTGCGACCTCTGCATTGCGACCCCATGGATTTGCGAGGAAAATTTCTCGCAATGTTGCTTCAGCTGTTTGCGAGTTTCCCTCGCAAACAGCTGAAGTGCATGTGCAGTGCCTCTGCTCCACTGAGGGGTAGTGCCAGAGCTCCCTGTGGGGCGGTGCCGGACTGGCCCCACGGGGAGGGCCATGAATCACGCTGTTCCATTACTCTAAGCACAGCCAGGGACTGACCTCCCTGGGCGCATGTTACTGTTTCCACGGCTACAGACGGGGAATGGAAGTGCCCCAGGAAAGTGGGGCTGGCCACGGCGGCCAGCGGGACACGTTCACTCTGCTGCTGCAGCTGAATCTCCCCCCACACCATGCAGGGCTGGCACACGGTGGAGCCAGCGCATGGCGGCCACAAGCACCAGAGCTGGGGAGGGGGCAGGAGCAGCAGCGCGGGGTTCGGGCTGCGAGGACGTGCAGTCAGCAGCTGCGGAAGAGGCAGCATGGCCAAAGAGAAATCTAGAGATTGTCGGGGCGGTCTCCCCAGGCAGAGAGGGTACAGAAACGTTTTCCTTTCCTCCCCTGTGCTGTGAGAGCCCGTGGGGAGGAGTCGAAGAGGTTCCCCAGCGCTCCTGATTGGCTGGGGATGGGGTGACGGGCGTGGCCTGCATGCATATGAATGACCTGCATGTATTTGCAAGTTTGACATTTCACAAGACCTCTGACATGACCCATTTGTTGCAACGCAGTGGTAAAACTGTACTCTTAAGACATTATATTCTGCTTTTATCGCTAGGAATGCTACCACTACCAGAGTTTTCTTACTTTGAAGGTAATTTATGCCATGATACTCAAGCTCTCTTGAAGTCTTAGTTTCCATCTGATGAAGCTGTAATTCCATTAAAAATTAAAAGACAAACTTTCTCATTATTTTGATTTTTGAAACTATTGACTGTTACTATCGCTTTCTAAAGTTCACTGTACTTTACCAATCGCATTTTTTGAGAACAACCCTCACTTGGGACTGAAAAGAGCATTGAAACAGAGAAGGGACTAAAACACTGATGGATTCAGAGGCATTTGAGTTACAAAATAGAAGTGGAAGAACTGCTGAATGACAGAAAATAGTAATTGAAAAGACGGCTCTCAGAAAAAGAACACTCAGGGGAAAACATCATGAAAATGGCAAGTACTTCAATTTTAAGATGGATCTACAATAGTCTATTTGTGAGTGTGGATAATACTGTAAAATCAATAAGAAAGAAGTGAAACATATGGTGTCTATATTCAAGTTTCCATTTGCGGAATTTTAATTTTTATAAATGCTCACATGTGACATTTCAACTACAATATAAAAGAAGAAAATTGGACCTAATTAGCTTTTGTTAATAAAGTCAGTTATACGGTTATTCTTATTCTAATTAAAATTTAGAATTTGTTTTAACATTTTTACTCACTTTTTCCTAAGAAACATATGTATTTAGTTCCTTCTTAATTGTTTAGCATTTTTTAAAGTCATAATTAATATGAAAATGACCAAAATATTAATTTCTTCTTTTTTATTATTAGATTCAACTCTGTACACAAAGATATCAATCACATAAAGTGCTTCTTGCTCAAACGTTACTAAAGTGACACTGGACATTCAGTCCACTGTCTAGAAGTCTAATTTTTAGGATTACAAGTGTAAAATTGAAATCAGGATTGATCAAAGGCATATTTCCTACTGAAGTTTTTAACAGATCACCAAATCAATGCCAAAAACCTGGCTGCTTTAGGGGTCTGTTCTCAGCAGATTAAAACAGGAGGTGATCAGTAGAGGAACCTTCCAGATCTCATTAGCTGAGGAGGACAAGGAGTTTTACATACTTTTGCAGTTCCAGGTGGAAGTCCAAAGGAGAGCCTACACATGCGTCATCCTCAAGCTTTGCACTGCTCTTTTTTTAGCCAGAAGGGGCTTATCTTATTACCCTTCTTAGCTGTGATGTCCATACAGAACCAGAGAACAGCATCATCTCAAAAAATACAGCCAGCACAGAGAAAACAGGCAATTCAGATACTCTCATACCTTTCGATTCCGTTGTTAGGTAAGCTTTGTGCACCTCGTTACTGTAAAATCCCTTCTCTTAATTCAGGTAAAACTGATACACTGTAACAATTAAGCCCATGCTTCTGAGTTATAAAAACTCATATAGCTTTGTTGAACTACAGTAAAAGTTACTACTTTTTCTGATTAGCAGGATGCAGGCTACATTTTCACCAGCATCTGATGAATAATTCAAGCTTTCTATATGTGTGCATAAGTAGTTTCCTCTATTCTGTTTCAGGTGTTACACTATGACTATCATAAGCAGTTTTCACATAATTTCAAAATGTCTGCATTAGATACTTTTCCCAGCAATACTCAACTCTGGCACCTGCAAAGCAATTCAGGGCATAAGAGGAGCAAGATTGACAGAGTACAGTCTTACTAAAATTACTTCACCACTATCCCAACAGAATATATGAGGACACAAATTACCTTCTGCTCACCGCAAATGATGGTACATAATGGGGATGCTTGAGAACAACAGAGCCCTCTGACAGAAACCAAACACTATCACATAATTGAAATAAAATTTCAACACTTGTCAGGGGTAATTTATCTAATGTTGATGCAGGCTTAAAAATTCTCCATTCATGTAGAAAACTCAATACCACAACTACAGCCGTGTAAGTAAGAAAGGCAGCTGCCTGCACCAATATAATTACATTTTCTGAGTCAGACAAAATCTGGCCCATGCTGATACATTACAAAGAGCATCTATAAAAATGACTATGCATTAAGTAAGAACTATGACCATAGAATGGGAAATGTTATTACTGAGTCTACAATACTAAATTTGTCCTTCGTATAACAAATACAGGGATATGAAAAAATTAACACCTCTAAAAAGATAATGAACAATTAAACAACAAAATATTCTATTGTCTACTCATTACGTATTTCTATTCATGTCACCCAGTATATAAGCCAATATCAACCAAAAGATTTGAACTGTGAACCACAATGTTTCAAGGTCATTCCTTTCCAAACATAAACACGATTTTAGCAGGAATTAAATTAATTGGAAGAGAATGAAGGGGTGGTGGTTTTTTTGCTCTGTTCCTGTAATCTGTTTGTTTTACTGGCAAGCACAGTAGAGCTACGTATTTGTAATTTTTGGAACAAAAGTGTAAGACAAAATACTATGGTATAAAAAACTTATGCAAGTTTTTTTTCTGCCCACGTCTGGCCAGATATCCTGCAAAGAACAAACAGGAGGCATTTGTTCCTATCTATCCTGCAATTAAAGAACTTAAGCTTTTATATCACAGAATCAGTTCCCTCTTCCAGTGTCCTCTGACTGCTCCATCACCAGCATTATGTTTGCACTCGTTCTGTCCATTGGGGTGAACAGCATTTAGGTACCGTTCACATGTAAAAAATATCATAAAATCAGTGGTGCTGCACCAGAAAAAGCCTTATGCATTTTTAAAACTGATTAAGAAAAAATGTCAAATTCATACTCTTGGTAGCATGCATGTCTCCCTCTATGGCAGCTTAGTTCCACATTACCAATTAGCCAGAAGGTATAAAAAATACACATGGACACAATTTTATTAAATATATAAACATGTAATGCCTGCTTCCTTATTGATGAACAGAAGGTAGGAATATTCTCCACACACGGCTCAAAGCTGTTCCAAATACACTCTTTGACCCTTTGCTAATAGGGAAGACCCTATCTTTCACCACATGTTGATTTGTAGATCTGTTTAAGGCAAAATCATCCAGCACCTTCCATATGTTGAAATAAAATCAGTCAGTCAAATTCTGTCTCCCAAGGCTTTGTTCTAGACTCTAGAGCCTGCTGAAATAGCTCTTTAAGGGAAGGGTTAAATTCCTTTGTTTCAAGGAGGAAGTACTGTTGTTCTATACAGTTTTATTGGGTTAGGTCATAAATTCACAGATGCACACAGATTCACAGAAATTCACAGCAAAACTAATATTAGCATCTGTAGGAAAGACAAGAACTAGAACTTCCAAACAAAGATAACATGCAGGAACAAAAAAAAATACAAGCCAAGGCATGAATTTCAATGTAGCAGTATTCTGAAAGAGACAGAGTCATATTTTCTGTAAACTTCTGTCTCAGGCACTATCAGTTAATGTAATTGAAAGTTAAATGTTGCTCTTGTAGCTCACTTTTAACCAACCATACACATGTCACGCTTTATTTGATAGCTCACAGAGCATCCTCCCAGTGGTTCCATATAAATTACTCGTTTGCATCAGCACTTTTTAAAAATAAAAGTACAAAAATTAGTGTAGCCCTTTAGCATCACTAAATATATACCCATAATGACTAAAGATTCAAGAAAACCAAAGTACGCAGAAGCAGCCTAGATGACTTGAGGCTGGTGGGAAGAAGTCTTGAGCCAAATGGTCACCTCAGATCCTGTGTGGGGATTCATAATGAGGCATCATGCACTCTTACAAATACATTAACTCATTATTACATTGTATAAATGCAATGCTCATCTGCACAGTCAAACCTTTTCTTCATACAAATTGATGCATATATTTTATGCACATATAGATTAATACAAGCGTGTTCTCTTCAACATCAAGAGCCTAGTTGAGACAGTATCAAAACAGCACAAAAGGTTATAGTTTTTAAAAAAAGAACAAAAACTTTTTCTAAATGTCAAATGCTATAGAACAATCAATACGACAGTAATCTTGTCTTAGCTGGAATGATTTACCATTTTAATGAAGACTTTCCTGTGTTCCTCCTAACGTGCTCTTTCACATGTCAGTAGATATGTGTTTGGAGAAAGCATTGCAGAGGTTTATAGTTTGAAGTCGCTCAGGAATAAGGTTGCATTTCTTACCCACAATCAAGAAGTACATGATTACCTTGGTTTCTTTGGAAAAAATACTATCATTTCATCTTTCTTTACCTTCAGGGAGGTATGGTTAAAAATGAACCAAGAACAGACTCGAAGATGTAATAAGACTGTCATTCAATTTAGTCTGTTACATGTATCTTAAGCCTAACACATTTGCAGGCTTCAGATAGCATGCAGCTCAGGGTTGGTCATAATCATTAATTTATCACAATTCAATTTTTATTAAATGGAATAGGAGTCTTCCTTAACAAAGACACATGACAAAACACTAGTGGTTTAATTTTCCAGCAGTCCAGAACTCCAAACAAACTTAAGTAATATAATCCTGGCATGGAAACTGAATGCTTGACACACTGAAATTTGCATGGTCCCAATGTGCAAGCACTGCGGTATAAAATGTCAGGTACAAGCATCTAGAAAACTACAGCGTGCCTACACCAGCTTCACACCATCTTTGTCTGAATTTCTGTAGATTGGCACATTTTATATTCATTTATCCCTTAAAAAGCCCTTATCCTCACTTTTTTTCCAGACTATTCTTTAAAGTCCTTCTAATAATCATCAGAGAATAGTTTGTGTTGAAAGAGTTCCAACCCCCCTGTTAAGGGCAGGGACACCTTTCACTAGACCAGGTTGCTCAAAGTCCCATTCAGTCTATCCTTGAACACTTCCAAGGATGTGGAATCTACAACTTCTCTGGGCAATCTGTGTCAGCGTTTAAACACTCACTTAACATGAAGTGACTTAACTCATATGTAGTAAAGCACATTGGTGACTGCTTTTGACCTCACACAGGTATAAATCTGGCCCATTTTGGCAAGCATGAATTAATGCACCTTGAAAATATTTACAGAGCTCAGGAAAAAAGTTATTCTGCTCATTATAGGAAAAAATTTAAAGCTAAACTCTCCTCTCTCTCCAGAAAACTGGCCTACAACATGACTGAATATTACAAGAAAGTGGAATAACTACAGGATTTTTAAAAAAAATATTTTTATTCTTTATTGTTCCTCCTCTTGGGATTCATTCCAACAGCACAAGAGACAGGTACCTCTGCCATAGTGAGTTGTAGTTAAAATAATTGCAAAAGAGAATTAGAAAACAGGATGCAATTATCAGCAACAGGAATTTAGAAGCTATGACAGTCATCCTTTGCAACCTTCAAGGAGATGGAACAATTTCCTCCCTAACAACGCCAACTTTCAGATTTCATCAACATTCCATTTATTTCAGCTGAGGAAAGCCCCATGGGTTCCAATCACTGGTCTCTCATGTTCTCCAAAGAAGGTCACAAAAGATGACATGTCAATTCATTTGGGAAATTAATTTCTACTGCCCACTGCCACAAGATCTTACAAAACCTCTGCCTTTGGCTGCACCTGAGAAATACGTAGGAGTTGCTAGCAGTGACTGAGGACATATTAGCAAGACCAGTAACAAGTTTGCTTTCTGCCTGCGTTACAGATTTTAACATGCATCACTCACAGGACTCTGACATCTGTCGAAAACAGAAGGTACAGGAATTTTGAGAAAGTATGTATGGGAAAGTAAAGGTACCTTTTCTGGGTATTTCTCAATACGACTGTATATTTGCAATACCTTCCCCTTAAAGCTTCAGTGAGGCCAAGCTTTATCTCTTGGTACAATCTAAGCCTCGCTCAAAACTTACTGGCTAAGAGCAACACTAGGAGATGATGACAGAACCGCAGTGTGGCAATTTGGTGTTAAGCGTGCCATATTCCGACGACAAACTAGACATTTAGATATAAATTATCCAGAAATGTTCTGGATGCCCCATCCACTGGCAATGTTCAAGGCCAGGCTGGATGGGGAACTGAGCAACCTGGTTTACTGGAAGGAGTCCGTGGCCACGGCAAGGGGGTTGGAACTAAATAATCCTTAAGGTCACTTCCAACCCAAACCATTCTATGATTCTCTAGTATCTAATTACATTTCATCACAACATCACCCTTCTTCCAAACATTGCAGACTCCATCCAGCCAAGCTGCTTCTCCACCTGGGCAAAAACATCTGCTGCCACCATCACGGAGTTCACCGATTTTGCAGACCTCTTCTACTGCTGCTGGATACAATGTACATGTGTATTAGACTTCCAGCAGACACATAAGAATTTTGATGCATATGGAGGGTAAGAGAAAGTATCACACTTAGCAAAATCAAGACCTCTTGTATCTTAATTCTGTCTCACTTGTTCCTGTCTGATCTACCTACTCTCACTACTTATACACAGCAATGGCTTTACGTATATATAGCGGACTGCTACATAGATCTCTTCTCCTATGGTGTCATTATCAGTACAAGGAGTTTTTCTCCCCTAATTCAGAAAGTTGGTTGCAGTTCAGTGAGGACTTTACCAGGTACCAACACCTCATGTACTGTGGCTGCTATTTTCAACAGAGTTAAGAACCACAGATCACCAAGTGCTTAAACAATATTTTCAAGAAATATGCATAAACAGCTTCATACAGTTATCAGCCATGTGTTCATGGAACATTTAATTTCTTTCCAACACTGTTTCAACACTCAGAAAACAGGAAGGACACAATTTACTGGGTAAGCAGATAAGGTATCCAGGGTCCAGTCTGATCAGAGTTGTTCAGTTCGCAGCCTTAGGGTACTCTACTTAAGCTCTGCTAGGATGACAAAAGTATCCATTTCTTCATGAGCCTCTCCAAGGCGATCATCATCACACTATCAGAGTATTTCACCCATATCAGTGAACTTATCTCCTCATATCATGCTGTGTTGTGCAGCTAGCAATATCTTCATTTCACAGATACAGTATAAGTGTAGTAAATGTTAGTGCCACCCGAGTTAGTGACCCTTCAAAACTTTACTTACAATTTCTTACACATAGCTATTCCACTGCTCTCATTTTAGAAGTATCTAAGTCTCTCATTGCTTCAGGTAAAACTTCTCAGTGGAGCACAAACTCAGGCATGTAAGCTTTCAGGTGAGGTAGATCTCAGTAAAAAAACCCATATAATTAGAAAAAAGAAGGCATGACAGTTTCTATATGAAAGAGAGTTTCACAGTCAAGTGTTCCACATGGACCTTCTAATTCCTGCTACTATCATGCCCTCTGGCATATGGAAACTGCATGCAAAGAAAGACACAATTTATTTTTGTCATGGTAATACACTAATGACAACACAAGGTGTGAGTGGGACTTCTATCACTAGTTTAAGTCCACACATAAAATTAATGTCATTCTCTGAAAACTCTTCAAGTAGAAAGTACAATAAGGGGCTTGAGCTTTCATCCAGAAGTGAGATTGATTCCTAATGAATTACCACTACTCCTACAGCCATAACATTTCACTGACATTAGTGTTTACACTGACTTCATAAAAAATGAAAAAGGAAAAAAAAAAAAGATATAGTAATATTCACAGAGAATTATTGCAAACCCAGAGAGACTAACAATGAGGTCCCAATGGAGAATTAAAACCAGAGAAAAAAAAATATTTTGTTTCTCATTGCATTTGTTTTTCTTGCTATTCACCTTTGCATGGATAAGGGATGCCATCTTCTCTATGGGGGATTTAGAAGCTGCTATTTAACTCTTTTTAGAAGTTACAGAAGCTGTGATAGTAGTTGATCGATCATCTTGGGATGTTCTTTTATCAACAACATGGATGCCCTGGCTTGTTGGTGCAACAATATGCATAAGACCATTTGGAATTAAACTGTCAAAGATTCAGATGACAGAATAGATTAAGTTTACATCAACAGTATATAAATATCAATTTCTGAAATATAACAGTATTAATAATTTAAAATCACAAAGGAAGTAGAAGATTCACAAGTGAATCCAATTTCAAAGCAGTATAACTACAAATACTAACATTTTTAGTATACTCTGTATTATTTATGGAATTATTTATTACTAAGGTTATGTATACCTACGGCTACATTAAAGAATATCTAATAGTGCATTTAGCATTATTTTAGAAGATACAGAATCTGGCTGTGTTCTGACTATAGTATTGAAGTCTCATCCTTATATGCATGTCATTTATAAAGGATTATGTAAAAGTTTATGGATATTTGTTATCTATAAAAATATTTAAGCTGAAATACGTTTTACCTACGACATTTTTTTACACATCTATGTGTTCCATAAGCATTTTATACAAAGGAACACAGGAGACAGATAATTCTTCTTTTCTGTTTCCACAAATCAAGTTCATGACTTGTGAAATGAATGAGGATTTTACACATAAAGTGCCTAGAAAGAAAAAACATATCAATTAAGCAGTCCTGTTATGTGTTCACAATTTGGTGCTTTCACGGGTGAGATCACACACTGAGGACAGACAAGATGGTTTCTAGTAATCTGCCCCAATGGCTGCAACGTGTTCACCCTCCAGAACAAAAGTGTGTACAAATATGTAGTATCAATTGAACAAAAAAAGTACCTATACTTTCAAGAGGCAATAGTTTGTCTTCTGGAGATATTCTGAGTTTGACACAGAATTGCTACAGATATGTCCTACATGCTTAGTAAGAAATATTTCACATCTATGATCACAAACATGTCAACTGTGTCTTCACAGGGATGCAAGGGGTACATCCCAGGCTGACCCAAAGTGTTTATGTTTGGTCATTGATTACCGAAGAATGTGTATATGTGGATCTTGCATGACTAAGACTCTATTCAGAGACTAACAAAGTTTCCATCTTCCACAGAAAATGGTCTTGCTTTAGCTAACATCTTAAGTTCTGTCTAGTTCTCAAAATTTCTTCATTCATCTTTTGCTATTGATCACTGATAGGTTTACCAACAAAGTATTAGACATCTTGTACCTACTTCACCATTCAAGATTTCTTTATGTTCTCTCATTCATATTAGGGCACTAATTTTTTTATGCCTTTTTATTTTAACTGGTCTGTGAAGTTACTTCACATTCAGGAAAAGCATTTGCATCCAGGACACAGCAGGTATAGCTTCCAAGAGACATGAAACAGGTTAAGTGACCAGCTGCAAAAGGGAAACAGGCAAATACTATGTGCATGAACAGCCAAAAATTTTACGAGGTCAGTCTTATCAAGAGGTCTTCATTGATTGATATAGACTTTCCTATTAAAAAAATATTGGACAATATGTAGCTCTTTGAACAGGCAGATGGCCAGATCCAATAGCTGGAAGCTGAATAAAAACAACACTAGGATAAAAAGGAGTTATTAATAGCAGACACTAAGGTTAGTGAATAACTGAAGAGCTTACAATGCATCTGGATGAATTCGGAAGCGTTGAGGGATTTACTCCAAAATTTTCAGTTCAGAATAACTTTTCTTCTAAGTGGCAGCCCATTCAACTAAGAATTTTCTCAAGTCCTCCAGCTTCTATTACACAGGAAGCCACTGCACAGATCCCTCTAGCTTTACAATGCTCATGGATGTTGTTCCTTCAAAAGTTTTAATTCTCTTTTTTAAATTAGACAGTCAGGCTTCCAATGTTGATTAACTATTACTCAGTAAGTACTAATCTTGCAGGGACAGAGAACAGGACACAAATTTTATTAAATAAAAGGGCCATAAAAGCTTACCAGAAATATATAAACCAGCTTAGACTTACTACTCTGAGCCTGAAAATAAGCAGGTCCAGCAAAAAGAAAATAGAGAGAAGGCTGATACACCTTTCATGTTCTCAAGATATTCAAAGAGGAATTCACACAATCCCATTTTTCCCCCTCATGTTACCATCCGTGGGCTACATGGACAAGACATTACATTGGCCCCAGGGAAGGTCCAATCCTTTGTTTTGGGACAGACAGCATTTTTGTAAGCTCTGTTGAGGGCTCTGTTGACAGCTCCATTACAACACACATCCTGCTTCTGGGTAGCTGTTCTCTCATCTCCTTCCTCCCATGTCTAACACCTCTCTCCTCTCATGATTTCTCAAGCATCAAACAGTAAAGATACTTGAGTGTATTTCTGAGGAGTAACAAGGTGGAGCTGAATGGTTCTCATGTCATTTAAGAGATAATGAGCCAAACCAAATTACTTCTCAGTACAATACCTGTGAAAGATTAACACAGGTTTATGGTTTTCACCCTACTTCTCTCTCAGCTCTCTGATTTTACCCTATTAACAGGAAGCAGAATAACAAAAAAAAACCATACCAAGCCAAAACCAAAAACAAAAACCTCTTGTGTTTTGCCAGAGCACTACAGTTATACCCCCTCATTTGCGAGAAATGGGTCATGTGAGAGGTCTCGCGAAACGTCAAACTCGCAAATACGTGCAGGTCATTAATATGCATGCAGGCCACGCCCATCACTCACCCCCAGCCAATAGGTGGGCTGTGGCAGCGGAGTGAGCGTGTCCCACTGACACACCGTGGCCAGCTCCACTTTCCTGGGGCAGTTCCCTTCCCCACCTGTAGCCAGGGAAACAGTAACACAGACACACGCACACAAGCACTGCCCGCTCGCAGCTCACAGGTGCTCCGCACACACGGGCGTGTGAGCGACACTCAGGAACCTGCATTAATTAAGTGTAAGCAGGTGGAGGACTCATCCCCACCTCGTGCCTCACGCCACACAGGGCCCTGCTCTGTCTTCTACAGTGGCCGTTCCCATCCCAAGCCCCCAGTGAGCCACAGAAACCACGCGCCCTCCCCGCAGGGCCAGGTCAGTCCCGCCCCAGAGGGACCACCGGCACCGCCCCTCGGTGGAGCAGAGGTTCTGTGCATGCGTCGGCCGTGGAACCTCGCAAAAGCTGAACTGCGAAAAATTTTCCTCGCAAAACCGTGGGGTCGCAATGGCAAGGTCACAATGCAGCGGGGACTTACTGTATAAGAAAGCAGGAGGTCATCACTTGCTTCAATGTGTGGTCAACAGACACAAGCAGTAACTACGTACAGGGGAAACTCACTACTTGCACTGCTGCAGCCATGGATAAGCTCTTTCTGTGACAGATACCTGCAGATCAAATAATTTCCTGTCTTAAACTATGACACATACATAACACATCATGAGATAGTCAGGTGATACCTTCTCTGCATCTATATCCAATCTTCAGCAAAACTTGTTGGAGCAGATGCTAGAATAGCAGGGTAATTTACAGCTCACTGCCACAGTGTGCCATGTTTCTGGCACAAAACACCACCAATGAAATCAAGAGAATAATGCCTGTTTTGAACACTTGGAGGACTTCCCCAGGAGCTTCAGAACATATGCAATTCTTTGCCTATCTCAAGATGCTCTTTCTGCCTCTGATGGCAACAGTTCACACACTAGAGACACCCTCCTTTAATAAATATCTGCCGCAGCAAACAAGGAATCCATTCTAAATTAAGTAAACAGCGATACTAAACACAAGCATCAGTATCTCCTGAGAGAATCCATTCATAAACATGTATCAATCTTGTGCTAATCTGACAGATGACCACACTTGTTAGTATGTAGTAACTGTTTGCTTCTATAGGGTTGTGACCTCCCTTACACTTCAATAATATGCTTCATTTAATGTTTTTGCAAGAGTAACTTAAGAAACAACAGTGACATACTAAAGGGTAAAGAAAACATCCCTTTTCATAGTTCTGCTATGTACACAAATCCAAGGAGAACAACTATATACGATTTCCTACAGAGGGAAAGGACACACTTCATTAAAACAAACAAACAAAACAAAATCACAGAAGATACTTCCTTAGAGTAAGCAAATAGTGGAGAAAAAAGTTTTCAAGGAAAGATGCGCACTAAGAAAGAAGATTAGTTGGGGCTTTTTTTTCCTGCTTGAAGAGAAATGTAACTGTGCAAACACTGCAGCTGCTAACTAGACATTCGCACATGATAGGTAACCCAACTGTCAGGTAAATACTCATCACCAGTAGTTGTGTTCAAACCCGGACAAGAAATGAAGAATCAACTGTGACTTTAGAGGAATTACACCACAGCATAAATTCTTAGGATATCCTTATATGGTCTATTAGCATATTCTTTGACTATCAATGAATGCTTATCTGGTTAGGATGCTAAAATAATTCTACTATTACGTATGAGCTCTGGAATTATAATTAGTAGTATTAAAATGTCCTAACAGCAAAATGCAACACAAATAATTAAACAATTTATTACTCCAAGTACATAAGGAAAGGCATTTTTAACATTTTGACTTTGAAGACATTTAAGATTTTAAATGTTTTTTGGGTTTTTTTTAAATAACCTCATATTATCTCAGTTCAAATCTAATCACAGGAGAAAAAGTCAGGTTGCCATGCATAAAAATTTCCCTCATTTTTCAGCATGCTATCAACATAGGCTGTTCTTTCCTCTGCATTTTCTTATGGTCTTGAGCAGCAGGCAAGAGGCATCTAATCAAGAATTCAATTTTTTCCCATTATTGCATATTTATAAAAATGGAACTGACAGGACAGCAGTTTATTCATGCACAGATCAGATCCAAATCACACACTGGCTTTCAGAAACCCACAGATCAATTATTACTGGATGGGAGGGGTGCCTTGGAGCGGGGAGCGGGGCACGGGGCGGGGGGGGTGGGCTGCTATTTCATCTGGGAGAAGGGAAGAGTTGAAGAGTTGCAGAGGTCCAGAAACCATCATACAGCAGTGTTCCCATCTCCTCTGCATAACGCTAACAGAATAGAGAATACACACAGTAGAAATGGCAAGTTCTGGGGCTGCAACTATTTTAAGATACATCTAAATTTTGACTAGGGTTAGCATGCAGACATTTAAACTTACATGAATATTTACATCTGAGCACTCCACCAAATCTAAGTCACTGTGTGCAAAGATAAACGTGACTGTGCAAGTGACAAAAGTCAGATCATTAGGCTGATAATACCTACGGGAATACTCTATCGAAAATTAAGACAGACGGTCCACCAAGAGCGCCTTACCAGCGCTCCATCCTATTCTTTCACCAGTGACAGGCTGAGCAGCAGAAGTTTCGTGACATCAGTTTCACAGAAAGCTCTTCAAATTCCCTTTCCCCTATTATGATTTTAATTCAAATACTATCTTAATACAGCTTTGCACAGAGCAAGCCTCCTTTGAATGGGGAAGCAGCTTCTGAAACCTTTTCTCGGTTCAGAGCATAGAAAAAGAAACTAACTAAACTATGTCACTTTCAGCGTTAAGTGAAGAACTTTACATTCCCTAAAATTAGTAACACGTGGTGTTAAACCGATTTACATGTGAATAGAACACCAAAATAAGCATTTTTTAAATTAATAACAAAATCCCATTTTCAGAGGCCAAAACCTCGGGGCATGTTTTAGGGTTTGCTACTGAAGGTAAGTTAAAATACCGTAGCTCTGCTAAACTGAAAGAATACCCAGAATGAATTGACACACGAGGGAGTGAAAAACCTGTGTCACTACAGTTTCTCTCCGCAAACAGTTTCTTTGCTGCGGTGCCATCTGTTAAATCAGAAACTCCTTTGAACACCGCAACCTCACTGACTGACGGTGCGCCGGGCTGCGCCGATGCTCGCTCGGTATTTTCGCATCGCGCCCTCTCCGCGGGGCCGCCGCCCGCCTCTCAGCGCCGCTCGCAGCCGCGGACCGCGCTCGGACCGCACAGCACCGCGCTCGGACTGTCCCTGACGGCGGCGAGGTCCACACGCACCGAGGGGATGCACTCCCCGCCGCCGA
>WEKX01009618.1:32956-43221 GCA_013390025.1 Pitta sordida
TGCGGCGGCTCCCGCCGAGCGCGCAGGGGGTGCCAGGAGGGCTCAGGGGACCGGCTGACGGGGCAGCCCCGGGGCTCTGCACCTCAGCGCCGGGCCCTTCGCCCCAGAGCCGCGCCGGGCCATTTACCTCGGGGCCGGGCCACCCCGTGAAGCGGTAGAAATGAGGTCTAGAGGGTGAGGGAGAGGATGCCCAGAGGTGTTTCATGCGGTGTTTCCCCGGAGACACCTGCATCCTGATCCGAGGCGTTAGATTATGCGGACGATGCTTGGGGAGTTACAAACACACTGCAGCTCTCCTGTGAGAGCAGTCAGATGAGAATGTGACAGGTCCGAGGCGAAGAGCGTGAAGAACAACCTTCTTAAATATGATTTTCTAGGCGGGAAGGTCTATATGCGGCAAGAGAAATTACATGGTCACCTGTCACACTGCGGTGTTCGAAATCAAAGAGCTGTCGAAATTAAAAGACCCCTAAGTATTTATGAATGGGAGTTTCTGATGTGATTTTTAAGCTGTGTCTTAACAATTCCTGCCTTCCTAAAAGACCGATAAGAATAAACATGACAGCACGGGATTATTTTGGGTTTATAAAGATACTACAAAGCCTAAAATTTTATTATCCTAGCAGGAGTTCAGAGGTTTTGCTGAATTCTGCTTTTATGGATACAGAATAGTGCTGTTGAACAAAAAAACCCCAGCTTTACAATGTGAATACTAAACAAGTTCTCAGGGAATATGAGACAACATCTGCATCATGATAACTTGGTATTCTGATTGCATCATGTGCAACAATATGTACAGTCAAGACTGCCAAATTCAAAAAGTTTCATTTAATTCACTAGATATGAGAGCAATGGAAGTTTATCTTAGTCTGAACTCTAACAAAACCTTCAGCAAAAACTGCTGCAGAAAAAAAAAAAAAACCCTCACTGTGTAGGTGAGTATAATCAGGAAAGGAAGTGTTACTTGTCAGTAATGTCAAGTAAAGTGAGAACAAGGAAGTGATTCCCTCATAAACTGACATACAATGGGAAAGATTATTACACAAGATTATGCAGCTTACTCTACTGCAGTACTTTAAGAAATGAAAGATGACATCACAAAGAATATAGTATTAAAAAGGGAATAAATCATGTCCACCAATTGTCTCCTCATTCTGTGTTCTCCATAAGCCATGAGATACACTATATTCTGTAGTCTATGTCTAACAGCCACCTTCACACTGTCTATTATAAAAGTTGTAAGCTATGCAGCATGCATATCTGTACAAAGTGTGGGGGGTGGAAATGATGTAATTCTTTCTCCTGAAGCTATTGATCTTGAGCTAGCAGGGGAAATAGAAAAGGCAGTTTTCTGAATGCAGCCTCAGATTTGGGATAACAGAGAGCTAATGTATTTCTGGCTGCAGCTGGAGCTCTGCAGGAGCAGTAGGCAGCCTCTGGAGAATTTCCTAGAACAGTTTGCACCTTTACCATCGTACAGCTCTGGTAAATGAGGAGACTGAAAGATGTCCTGAGTCTTAGGAGGGTAACTTCCATCTAGAGACTCTTACTGTCTAGGGAGTGCAGAAGACTGTTCATTGTGGAAACAAATGTTAAAATAATGGCAATGAAAACATGTTTGTTTGGTTTCTTTTTTTAAGTCTGCATTACATACTATTATTCTCCTCAGGGGTATGCTATCATTCTTACACCTTTCTTTTTCTGTGAGGAATGTCTCCCAAACTTGTTAAATGCAGATGCTTTTTACGAGAAACTAACATGTATGGAATTTTCTTACCCAAACCATGCTGTTGTAAATTGCATGGAATTATATATATATATATGCATAAAATAACATGTTCCAGCATTCAAAAGACACTACCATCAACCAGATGCAGATTACCAAATTAGACATTAGCAAGGAAGTGATGGCTGCATCTTCTGTATCAGCCAGTGAACTGTATTTAGAGGTAGACACCCATCTGAAGTTGGATGTTGTTCATGTCTTCTGTAGGTTTTGCTCAGCAGAAATTTCCATAGAGTTGCATTCTGTGCCTACACAGCAGCAAATATTTAAGTATCTGCTGTGCTGCTGAGTACCATCAGACAGAAGGGGAACAATTCCTCAGCATGCAGAAGTTGTGCAGCTTTGGTCTCCATGAATAGCACAGTACTTTACCAATGTCTCTTCATATTACTTGGGAAGGCTCTTTCTTTTTAGAATGTATTGCCTATAATTCCACATTCCTGATGATCTAAGGCTATAATATACCACTGACTTCCTCTGGCTTTCAGACTTTTGCCACTCTGTCCTCCCAGTTTTCTCCTCTCGTTGTTATTTTCACCCTTCTTCCTGAGAGAAATATTCAGATTCTCTCTTTTCTACAGTCTCCTTGTGTAAATCAAAGCTACATTCCAGCACTCTTACCTTTCAAATTCACTATCCTAGGGAACTTTTCCATATAGTCGAGTACCCAGTCTTTCTGTGTGGTAGGTAGAATATGCATTGATTTTTCTTTTTTATGATTGTTTTTTTAAATTTATTTTTTACTGCTTATAGGACAAAACTTACTTTCAAGGGATATAACCTGGACATTTTAGTATCATAGAATGGTCATAGAATCATAGAATGTTTTAGGTTGGAAGGCACCTTAAAGATCACATAGTTCAGCCTCGCTACTATGGGCAGGTACACCTGTGACTACACCAGGCTGCTCAAAGCTCCATTCAGTCTGGCGTCTCCAACACTTCCGTGGATGGGTCATCTATAACTTCTCTGACAACTTGTTTCAATGCCTCAGCATTCTCATAGTGAAGAACTTCTACCTAATGCCTAATCTAAACGTTCTCTCTTTCAGTTTAAAGCCATTACCTCTTGTCCTATCACTTTATGTCTCTGTAAAAGTCCCTTTCCAGCTCTCTTGCTATAAGATCTCCCTAGAACCATTTATTCTCCAGGCTGCACAGCCCCAACTCTCTCAGCCTGTCTTTATAGGAGAGGTGCTCCAGCTGTCCTATCATCTTTGTAGCCCTTCTCTGGACCCAGTCCAATGGGTGCTCATCCCTCTTATGTTGGTCATTCCCAGAGCTGGATGCAGTACACCAGGTGGGGTCTCATGAGAACAGAGTAGAGGGGCAAAATAAAGCTCCCTGTTGACCTGCTGGCTATGCTGCTTATGGCCTGTCCATGTCACCAACAAAGGTGTTTAAAAGTGCTGGTCCCAATGTCAACCCTGAGGGTCGCTACTTGTCACTGGTCCTCACCTGGACATTGAACTGTTGATCACAGTTCTTTGAGTGGTCCAACCATCAAGTCTATGCCTCTCCAGTTACAAGA
Source organism: Pitta sordida (assembly GCA_013390025.1). Classification (NCBI taxonomy): domain Eukaryota; kingdom Metazoa; phylum Chordata; class Aves; order Passeriformes; family Pittidae; genus Pitta; species Pitta sordida. Next base: position 36,273 of record WEKX01009618.1, read on the forward strand.
CAAAAATAATTGTGTAGGACAGTGTCAAATGCTTTATGCAAGTCCAGGCAGACAATGTCACAGGTTCACAGGATATTCTGAGTTGGTAGGGACCCACAAGGGCCCACAATTCCAACTCCCAAGTGAACGCCAACGTCAGTCACTTTTCCCACATCCACCAATACTGTAATCCTGTCATAGAAGGCCAAATTTTTCAGGCATGATTTGCCCGCAGTGAAGACATGTTAGCTGTCACTCATCACTTCCTTTTTCCTTTTTTCCATGTGCCTAAGCATAATAGAAGACTCTGCTCTTTGATCTTGCCAGGAACAGGTGAGACTGACTAGCCTGTAGTGTCTGGAGTCTTCCTTTTTTCCCCTTTTAAAACTTAGTGTTATGCTTCCCCCTTTCCCAGTCTGGGAACTTTACCAGACTACCTCAGCTCTTCAAGTATGATGGACAGTGGCTTAGCAACTCCTCTGTGAGTTCCCTCAGGTCCCACGGATGGATTTTATCATGTTCCATGGACTTGTACACTTTCAGGTTCCTTAGAGAGTCTTTCACCTGATCTCCTATGATGTGTTTTTCTTCATTCTCCCGGTTTCTGCTTTTCCCTTCTGAGATTTGGGAAGTGTGGCTGGAGTATTTTTCAGTGAAGACGGAGGCAAGTAGAAACATAAATAAAAGGTAGAGGTTATTTCCTGTGACCAGTTCTTTTACATCCTTTTAAACTAAACACTATAGTGGGGGAGTACCAAACTCCTCCTGTACTGTTAGGTACAGGAGGACAGACAGACATGCACAGAGAAAATCCAACTATCGGGCCAAGACCCAAATGGAAGGTGTTCTTCAGAGGGCAGAAAAACTTGTGTGATCAATGTGTATCCAGCTGTACTCAAGGAAGGGACTTCAGGCTATAGTTAAGAAGTATAAAATAAAACCAGATGACTAGTGCATCATGATGCATCTGGATTGGAAAGGGGAGCAGCTCCCACAGAACCCCAACAGGCTGGAAGTAGGGAAATTCTAGCATGAGGATTATAATGGTGGTATGGGGAATAAACCAGAGAACTCCAGTATATGAATATGGGTCACATAAATCTCCCTGCTGTGGAGACTGGCTTTGAAGAAAATGAGAACAGAAAGCAAAGAACAGGAAAAGAAGACCTAGGGGATTCAGAAATGTGGGATGCCTCTAATGAATAACTGAGAATAGTGCACAGAGTCCCTGGAGTGAAGAGGAAAGAGAAGGAATCACAAGGTGTATAATAATACCTTTAGAGGAAATACTCCAAAATTGTGTTTACATGATACTGAACTCAGAGGTTTCAGCTACAACTAAGTAATGATGCTTTGGAGTCATCACTGACCGTGCTCTGAATCTCCCAGTTCAATACGCAACAGTAGACAAAAAAGCAAATTAATCTTTAGGCTTCCTTGAGAGTGGAGGGTGGTCTTCATCTGCAACCCTGGAGGACAGAGCTGGAGAAGAAACAGAGAAAGGCAACTGTCATGATTGAACAACTGCTTCATGAGGGGAGAGTGAAAAGGCTGGAATTCTTCAATGTCAAGAGAAGCATGAGGGGGCACATGGCTGAGGTTTACAAAATTGTGAAAGTGGTAGATAAGACAAAGTGAATGAGAATCATTTTTTACCAAATTCCATAGTACTGTGTAAACTCAGAGAAATTATTTCAAGTGCAAAACAGGTGAAAGAAAGTATTTTGCACTACTTTTGTTGTGACAGAGTGGGCGGTAGTACTCTTCTGGAAAGTATAACTCCAAGAAGTTCTTTAGATAGATCTCATCAGCAGGTTCAAAAAATAACTGGCCAAACTTATAGGCAGCAGATGTGTAAACAGTGAAAGGAAAGGTCAGGAGTACCATGAGAGGAAAGCAGTGACAATCTGCATATTTTCTGCAGCCTCCTGTTGGAGGAGCAAAGTATTAAGGGTTCATCCTGCCATTGCTACACAGAAAATGGACTGATAACCTTGCAAGTGTTGTGAATGAGTCTACATCCTTTATTTAAAAAAGGGTTCGCATATAAGAAACAGAATTTTTAGAATTAACAACTCAAAATACAGCTGAATTTCAGACAGTTTCATATTAATGCCCTATTAAGGTGAAATAAAAATAACCTTTTATACTAACTCAGGAAGAATATAGACTGTGTTTTTACTTAGAGTAAGTTCAGCATTTCCATTGAAATTCGCATTTCCAGCATTTGATGTTCACATTCCCATCAGACGTTTTCTTCACTGTAATCAATACTTTTCTCCAATCAATCTGCAGTTAGTGCATACTTTTTACTGCCCTCTGTGGGCTTTGAAGGTTTTTCTTTTCCTTAGACATTGGAATTTAAATATCCATCCCTGTCTTCTTTAACTGAAAGTTCTGCCAGGCAGTTGAGGGCTTGGAAGTGAGCATTTTACTGCAAGATTGTGTGTGTGCTGTTCTCAGTAGTGTATAGGAAACTTATTCAGCTCATGCATTACTTTCACGCATTATGCAGATTTGTGTATGTGCGATTGATTTGCTTTATTTTCAAAGACACCAATAATTGAGCAGTGTGTTATGAACACAATCACAGATTTATATTACTATGTAAATGTAGTGAAACCTTCAGAAAGGTTTTTTTAGTTCTCTTCAGTATTAAAATTAATCATAGATCAGTTTCAGTCTTTAAAGATCACTGAAGCCATGTGCCTGTAAAATACAAAATCATAGCTTTTCTGTTATGCATTTAATTATTGTAGAGTGTACCCAAAAGAAATAGAGAATAGGAGATTTTTACTGTAGAAGAAGTGCATTCCTCTGCACCAGGAAGCTGCTGGAAGCATCTGTCTCTCAGAGAGCGGCAGTAAAAGCAGTGTGCTATTAGTGCTGCTATTAAAAACAAAAGAGAAGTGCAGCATACTATTTTGAGATCAATAATCAATCTAATATGACCCCTTGATTTCCTTTAGTCATATGGTTGTTTGCAAAGGCACATGAGGCAAGGTCTCTGGTAGTAAGTAGAGCTAGGCCGGAGCCATACACCATGATTAAGCCATTAGTTTTTTTCTGTAAATCAGTACAATGACTAGAAGTATGCTGGGATCACCTATGAATTCACAGAAATTGTGCATCCCACTATTGTAAAAACTAACAGCAATCAAAGTGTGATTGTCTTTACAAGGGGGGCTTTTGATAACAAACAGACATACATCATGAGGGGAAAAATGCAACTACAAGTTTTCTTTGGAGCTAATAAAAAACTTTGTAATTTCCATGTGGATTTATAAAGCAAATCCCACTGGTTAAAAAAAATGATCTTCATTAGCATTTATTAAAAAAACCCTTTCTGAAACTAACAATATCTCACAGAGCTCTTCTAATGAGAATTAGTTATATGTTTTAAAAAGAAAGACATGTCGATGTTTTATACAGCCTGAATTTTCATTCTGCTCTCGGAAGCATGGTTTTTAACCACTTAGAAAATTGTTCCCACCATTTAAAGGGAAATGCAACGAACAATGCAAACTAGAACCAATTGAAAAATAAAAGGTGAATCTAATTTCTTAAATATTGTGTGTGATCCCTGATATTCTAACTCTGACAGAAAAATACAAAGATGCAGTAAGCCAAAAGGTAAACTGCTTTCTGAGCTGGTTTAAGAATAAGTGCAAAATTTCAATTGAAGCTGCTGGAGAAAATTATTTTAGCTAAACTAAAATCTAGGTCTATAGCATATGTGCTGTTATATAATGACATAGGCTGCCCAAAAATAGCTGGTCAGGGTATTGTAGGAGTCCATAAAAATGCTGTCTCAACCTTGTCATCAGAAATTTGGACAATATACCCCTAAAAACTGAGGCAAAATTTGACAAAAGTTTGGCCTGCCAGCTCTGGGGCTAAGACTGGACTGTGAAAAACAGGGTGTTGATAACACCGAGAAGGGACTGTGGAACAAAATATGCCCTCTCTTCTGCATTCCAGGAGAAGAGACAAAATGTGCTGTGGCCATCTCGACAGAACAAGATATGCATGCAGCCCTGTCCTTGCAACACGAAAACACATTTCCTGGCAAAAGGCCACTCGAAACTGACCTTGCCTCGGACACTGTTTGGATACTTCTTGGTCTTATGTGACAGAGAAAGAACTGAATGGGGGGGCAAGGCGAACATGTGGTATAAAGATGGCCCCTTAGCAACTGCTTTTTGGAAGCCTCTCCCACTTGGAAGGTTCTCTCGCCTGGAAGACGAGTCTAAGGGACGCCATGAGGACTTGGTTGTCTGGTGGTAGCTATTAACCCCTTTTTCTCTCTCCCTTTCTCTTTACTACTCCTAGCTCACTTTCTTATTAAACCCTTTTTCTCTCTCCCTTCCCTATCTCATTTTCTTCTATCGCGATTCCCACTTCACGGGATAATAAAGCTTCACTATTTGACCAAAGCTAACCCATTTGAGATAACCTTGCACTTCGAGATCCAGTAAATGAACCATCATGCCTCCAGCTCAGCTGGCTGGACCGTGACAGGTATGTACTTGAAGTTGCATTTCAGTCTTTTTGTTCAGGCATCATGCAGTGTTGGCATCCAGCGAAAGCAATATTAAGGAGCATGAAGGATGGTAGAAGGCAAGGAAGGCACAAAAAAACCCCATAAAACATTCATGCATTACAGGGTTTGCTGATATATTAACGAAAATGAAGAAATCTGGCTACCTGATTGGATGTGCCTCCTAAGTACTTCACTCCTGGAATCACTGTGGTAAATTTACCTTGAGATTTGGTAATTTCGCATTGGTCATAACAGGTGGAACTCCTTTGTCATGTTTTGTGTAGGCATTAGGAAAAACTGCCTAGAATAAAATGTTAACTACAAATGCTGGTTGTCATGGGTGTTCTTGGGAGTTTATTGACAAAATATCAAGGTGATGGAAGTTTTACTCTTGATGTTACAGAAAACCACATAGTTGTTCTGGGATCAGGAAGATGACTGTCCTGTTTATGTGGTGTATGGCAGCAAAATAATACCTGTGCACTTCTCTGTGGAGCTGAAAAAGGGAATAATTGACAGGGCTGCTATGAAGCAATGCAAATGTGTCCCAGCTACTGAAAAGTTCTTCTTCAACTCAAGCTTTTTTGAAGCTAGGCTAAAATGCAAATTCTCCAATAAAAATTCTCCGATACCATAAGCATGCAGAACCAGCTTAGCATGCTGAACCAGCTTAAATAAAAATTAAAATCTCCTATATTTTGGTAAAATTATCTAAGAAAACTCTAAATTAAATTTATTAAAAAAAAAAAAAGGTGAGAAATGAGGAATTCTTTAGGGGGAAAAATCCTAATATTTCCTTTTATATGAAAGAAAAAGCAGAAAAAAAATCTTTCTTCTACACTTTTTCATTGATATTACAGAACCAGTTTACATTTTCTTTAAAATGTGCATAGGTAATTAAAAAAATATTTCAAAATAAAAACGAAGTTGCTCAAAATCACAAAAGTGAAATATTTTAGAATTTTTCAAGGGTGGAAAAATACAAAGGTATTTCCTTTATTTAAGCCAATTTTTTAATGCTTTTGGTTGCATACCCTTGTTTTGATGTAATACTCACAATAATTTTTCCCATGCTATTCTTAACATCTGAATGTCCATACCTTTTTTCCTGTTACTGTGAATTCCTGGTTCCCATCATACTTTCTTTGTTGAATGATTCAGATAAATGGCTGCTACTAGTAATGCAGTGAACAGTCCACATCATATTTTAAGTAATATTTAAGCCAACACGAACAGGGGCTCTGATTCTGTTTCTGTTACATCAGAAACCTGCTGTTTGTCAGCAGACTGGACACTTCTGGCATATTCTGCTTTCAAGTTCTGCATTACAAATAGTGCCTCTTCAAAATGAAGATAAAATGTTTACAAAAACAAGTAAAGGGTCACAGGTGCACATTACTGGCTGTTTTTAGTAGGGATTTTCAAAGATTCTGAATCATGGTAGGTATTTTTAGCTGTGCTTTTAACCACCCTTTTCTGCTACATTGCCTAGATGGAAATTATTTTAATAGTGGTTTGATCTTGGTGCTCATTTGCATTTAGATCCTTTGTCAAATAAGTAAATCATTCTAATTTCTTTCAATACACAGAGCTCTAGACATATAACTCTTGTACCATTAAGCTTGCATTTTCAAAGGCAGGTTACTTACTTGTCTTGGGACAAAAGGCTCTTTAATTATGTTTTTGGATGTATGGTATGGAATTACCAGTTGGATTGCTCTAAATTCCAAAAGAAGGGACTGACAGGGCTGATAGAAAATTTGTGTTGTTTCATAAAATAAATAGCTATTGCTATTGTTCTTGCATATCTTAAAACATCATATACTATTTATTGTTGACTTAAATGAGGTTTTAGCACAAGAGGGTGAAGTACCACTTCTTTTATGGACAAAGTGAAGTTTAAATTCTATACAATTTAAAAACAAAATAGAAAAACATCAATTTGCTTCAGAATTGTCTTCAATCCTTGTACGTTTGTGAGTTCCAAAAGCAGATTGGTATTTATATCTGGAGGGCTCTGTGGTGCAATGGATAGCGCATTGGACTTCTAGTCATGGAACAGATAGTCCTGTGTGCTATTATGCAGAAACTGCAAAATGACTATGACATTAGAACTAGTCAGCATGGATTTAGGAGAGGCAGGTCTTGCCTGACAAACCTAATCTCCTTTTATGACACGGTGACTTGCCTGGTTGATGAAAAAAAAGCCGTGGATGTTGTGTACTTGGACCTTAGCAAAGCCTTTGACACGGTTTCCCATAATAAGCTTCAAAAGAAAACTCTTAGAGCATGGACTGGATAGAAGCATTTTATGTTGGGTTAGGAACTGGTTGGATGGACGAGCTCAGAGAGTGTTGGTGAATGGTGCAACATCCAGCTGGCAATCAGTCACTAGTGGAGTCCCACAGGTGTCAGTGTTAGGCCCAG
>WEKX01009618.1:43381-62829 GCA_013390025.1 Pitta sordida
CAAGGAGGTGGTGGAGTCACCGTCCCTAGAGGTGTTTAAGAAAAGGTTGGATGAAGTTCTTGGTGACATGACCTAGATGTTAGGGTAGTGTGTTATAGGTAGGATGATGTGTTGGTTGTAGGATGGCAACAGGTCAGGTTAGGTAACAGGTTTGACTAGATTAGATTAGGTAACGGGTGATAGGTTGGACTTGATGATCTCTATGGTCTTTTCCAACCTTACTGATTCTGTGATTCTGTGATTCTGTGATGTAACCAAGTCACCCATTGATAATAATGAGCAATGTAAAGTGAGATGGGTATTGCAAGTTTTACCAGGGACCTGGAGAGCTCACTGCATGAGAAGAGGAAGATCACGTTGGCTTGTTTACCTTTATAAAGGAGAAGCTGAGAGGAAAATATGTAAGAGGAATGATTACTGACAAGAGGAGGAAAAGCTTAATGGCAAAATTTAGTAGAGGAGCATATTGCTATGAATTAGTGTGTAATATATATATGTATACAATATACAATAAAAAAGAGAAGAGAATTGCTGCATGACAAATTGATAAAATTCAGGAAATTTCATGAAAGGGATTGTGTGACCTATGTGCTTCTAGAGTCAAGGTCTGACTCCACTAAAGGAAGAGGTCTTTTCTGTCCTCTGTTTCTGGTCTTTTTCACAGCCCTGGTCTAAAATTGCATTTTGAAGTTCTGAGAGATTGATCAGCACTGAGAAAGGAGTGTCAACCAAATGCATTTTTGATTAAACATTTATATATGATACCGATACTGTAAATCAGGAATTTCATTATTATAAATTCTAAAGCATGCTGGAATCTCTGCACATTTTCATCTTAAAGCTACATCTCTCATTAGACTTGTATTTGACGCCTCCAGGTATAATTTATTAATTTCTCTTTTTTCTCCTTTGTATAGAAAATATAAGGATATATACCTTCAAAAGAACCTGTGAGCTTAAGAAAGGGGTTGAAATGAGCATGTTCATAGAAACTGGTGTTTTTCCTCCTTTTTTTTCTTTTTGAAAGTAGTTTATTTACTATCATGAATATTCACAAATTCAAACTTAAATTCTGTTATGATTTATCCTAAATGTAATGTTTCCTGAATGATTTTAAAATAGTGCCTGGAAAAACTGAGTTCAGTTCTCTTTACTGAAGTGAAGTTCTCATCGGCCTACATCAAAAAGTACTTCATCTGTATATGCTGTCATGGCATATTTTAATTTGTTATTCAATTAGTGCATGTGAGAGCTGGATGCTGACCATCCCACTGAATGGCCAAATACATGGAAAGCTGTTTTAACCTCACTAAAACTAGTAAGTTTGAGGGACATAAGACATGAATAATACAGAGCCTATCTAAATATAATGTTTGAGCCAAAAGCTGAATTACTTGGCCGATAGATAACTTCTCCTGAAAGCTGTAGAGAAATAGTGAGGTATTATTGTACGTATTTGTCCAATTTACTCTTTTTTTTGTGCTATATTAAATGATTGGAGACATCACCTTAGAAGTTTTCTGCAAAATTTAATTATAACCTATACTTTTGTTAGGTACATTCTAGGGCTGAAAGCTCAGGATATTTCCTTTAACATTTTCTCTATTTAAACCAACAGATAAATGTTCTCTAGAATACATGTGGGTTTTTTGTTTGTTCGTTTTTCCCTTATGTCAAAATACTAAATAAAAAATCCTCAAATGTGCAGTTATTTTAGTGACTTCAGAGTTCTTTTCACAAGCATTTTCTGCAGTAGTGTTCAAATTCAGATAATAAATACTACAGATATGGATGTCCAATGTCTATAAACGAGCTCATTGTGGAATAGATAATCTTCCCCACATTTTCAGATCCAAGTAAGCATTAAATGTTATGTGTATAACAATGAAGCCCATGAGTACAGATTTAATATAAACACTTCTTAATTACACATAACTTTTAGACAAAATTAAAATGGAAGCTATTACTTTCTTGTCATTTATTTTCCAACTTCCTCTAAGTATCTAAAGTTCATCGGCTTTTTATGACTTTCTTAAAATTTCAAAGTTATCCAAGCAAATAGTCCAGAAGCAAAATCCAAAGCCTGATCTCCTATGGCTTTTTGTCTACTGTGAATTAAATGATAAGATCTGAATGAAACATTTGCTGTCATATGCAGGATTTACAACTATGCTCTCCTTTCTGAGTTCTCTGACATTTGATAAATCATGAAGTGTCGCTATAGCCATTTTTTTCCCCCCTAAATCATTCTGCTTGTCATAAAAATCACCTTTCTTAAACTAGTACATTTTTCCTGGCTTACAAGTTATCAAAAAGCACAGGCAGAATGGAATGGACAAAGCAAGGCTGCAATTACATAAATATCACTTACAAAACAAACTGGGAGGAAACACAAGTGCACCTAGACTTTTGTTGCTGCAGTTGAAACATAGTTTTAACATCTCTGTACATAATACTGGAGTCCTCTGACAATGTGAATTTCTTACTCAGGAAGAATGGATGAAATAGAGATTATGTATATCCAAAGATAATCCGTAACTCTCTCTCTCACCTGAAGATAAAAACTACTACTGAAGATTTTCATGGAACCAGAGAATAAATCCAATAGTCCTTACGTTTCCACATCATACTCTTTCTGGAAAGAAAGATGATGGTTTTCACAGGGACTAAGACATCACACTGTCTAAATAACGTATTCCACTGAATATAATCAATGACATCAGATTACTGACAAAAGACTGGTGCATTTTAAAGAAGTATACACTTCAAGACAGCTCTTCCCATTGACTGATTGATGAGAATAGTGAATCTGTTCACTAAGCTAGTTTGAATACAGTTCACTCAGTAGATGCCATTCTCGATGTGAATCATAAACATTTGACAGTGGAAACAGATGCTATACAAGAAGATATGTCACAGAAATGATAAGGTCACCTTACTTTTACTTTACATTTGTTTTGACAGCTACCTTTGATGTACATCTTCAGCTACTGACTTCGAGGTTTATTTCAAAAGCTTCCTTTAAAAGAAACTTAATTGAAACTAGGCAAGGCTGAAGTACTTACTACAGAAAAGCTGACAAAGTTTTAGAACTGTGAGATGCAATATACACTCAACCATGAGAAAAAGAATATGGCTGCATAAATCGGTTTCACCCTTCCTTTGCTGCACTAAGGCCTGTAACATCTTTGCAATACAGAAGCAGAATGACTGGTGGTTGGTAAGTGGAGACTGGGGGGGTAGCTGAAGCACAAAGCATTCATGGCCCACTACCTGGTCCCCTCATCCACTAACTGATTAAGAGGAAGGTTTACTTGTCTCAAACTGTAGAGAGTATTCTGGAACAATATACAATTTTGTAAATCTCTGAAAATATTATTCTGAATGTCATTCTTGACATGCCTTCTGTGCTGTACACAGGTCAATAGAGATTTAATTGTTCGATACTACTCTTGATAGTCACAAACCTATGGAACCATTTCAGATAGTTAGTAGTATGTGTCGTTGGACTTTACAGCAGACATATTTATGGATGAATTGTACATTATAATGAATGCTACAGCTTTTGAAACTAGCTCTATGGAGAAAAAGGAAATCAAAGATTTATGGGGTGTCAGTACAAATTTATGGAGAAAACTTTTATGATAAACTTTAAGATCTCAATAAGGGGTGCTTCTGATCTATCATAAAAGAAACAAGCACTACAGAATGCACTGCATTGAATAGGCCCTGCTATGTACAGGAGTTTACTTTAGAAATTTGTGTTTATGATATTTATTCTTGAATTTCATTCCTCTGAAGTATTTCATTACTTCACAATAACTTTATAAAGAATAAATATAATTTGCCCACTTTATTTCTAAGTGTAGAGTTTCGAGTGTGGCAAAGTGAAGACAGCCTTGTGATAAAAGTATTCACTAAGTAGAAAATCTTCTTCTTAATAATTTTCACTATACAGTTGCCAAATCCTGGTAATGGCCAAACTCTCTCATTATCTAAGGTTTTGATAGTAGAGGTCCTTATATCTACAAATCTGGTCTGGCAATGAATAGAAATACTTTTTCAGCCACTGCAATGATGAGCTTCTCTTACATAAGGATTCACACACGCAGCATGTTTGTTTTATTTGGATGAAGAAATTATTTTAAACCTGAGTAGGTTTAGTTTTTACAAGAATACAGCTAGAAGAAGCGATATCATCTCTCCTGTCTTCAAAGAGCTTGAACAGTCACCCAAATATCTATGGTCTAATTTACTCCTCTGCATGACAGCTCTTTACCCCTGTCTCCCACTTCCCTGTAGGATATCCAGCAATTAGACTCCTGGGTAGTCTAAGGTGAAGTGCTATGTTTGTCTCTTTTGCAGAAGCTGTTTCATTTTGCATGAAATAATCAGAGGTTCAATGGACTATTCAGTGAAAATGCAAATGTCACTCACTGCTCTAATGATGGTATTCAGCTGGGAAGTGGGATACTTGCAGCTAATGAATCCGCAAGTATTATTTCAGATTGAATAAGCATGGAGAAAAGTGCACAACACAAGTTTTCCTCATTTCTGCACAAATTTCCTTATCAACAGGCTGGAAAGCAAAGCTTACTTTTACTTGCTCTCTTCAACATATACCGGATGGGTATTTAATTATTGCTTGTAAGCAAAATAGTCCTGTAGAGGAGTCCTAGTACAGAACACCAGACTGCCTCTGCTGCTCAGGACACTCTTTTGAGTGTTGGGGAAGAGGCTCCCATCCACTCAGAAAGCAGGATGAGCATACAGAGGAGCATTCAGCTGTGACATTAAGTACAGTCGGTTCTCCTATATCACGGACCTGCGGTCTTAATCGGGTTCCGTGTAGCCCTACTTCTGTGTTGAATGGCAGCTCATTAATATGCAAATTTGCTCCACACCCTCACATGCCTCCCCCGGCACTCTAGTGCTGTTTTGACACTGCCTTGCTGTATATTAGTATTTGTGTCGGCTCTTCCTGGTGCCTGCAGCCACCCCACGCTGGGAAAAAACCCTTTTCTGCTCAGCCGGGACACTGGTGCAGGGGAATCCCAGCATGGCCCTGAGGGGAGTGAGGGGGGAACTGATGTGGCACTGAGGGGAAAAGGGGGGGCCAGTGCAGCCCCAAGGGGACGGGAGGGAGAGCCAGCACGGCCCGGAGCAGAGCCGAGGGGAAGGGAGTGGGGCCAGTGCAGCTTGAAGCAGAGGGGCAGAGCAGGACTGGGATGGCTGTCCACAGACAGAGCAGTGTGCCCATGGCCCATGCAGCACTGAGTGGGGGTTGATTTGCATATTCATAACTGCCTAATTGAATATTCTTGCGTGCCAGGTCGCGCATGTGCAGTTGCGAAAAGGGGCCTCCTTCATCGCTAAAAATCATGCTGCTAGAATGTGAAGCCACAATATGGAGGGCGCGAAGTGCAGGAGGGCCGACTGGCTATTTTAAACAAATTACGTCTTAGCATTTTTGGCTCAATAAATTCTACTTTGCTTTGTCTTCTTCCCAGCTTGGATTTGCCGATTTCATTCAATAGCCAGACAACAGGAAGTCTGCAATTTGAGGGTTGTCTCATTGCCAGCAAATGCAGATCTTTACGTTCTCCAAGAAGTTAATGCTGAGACCAAGACACACAGAATGGGAGGAGCCTTAAGCTTGGAAATTAAAACCTCAAATAATATGATTGAGGATGTGTGACAAATACTTGAATTGTCTTTATTGTGTTTCTATAAGGACTTCTGGAAATATCTACAAAACCTGTTTTCTGTCTGCTTACTTTTTATTTAAATAACCAGAAGAAACGTGGGGAAAGCCTTTTGAAAAGAATGATATGGGGACTGGAAAGTCTGAAGCAGTTAGTCAGTGGCGGATTACATCCTTTCTTTATTGCAGAACCGTCTTTAATGAGATTAATGAGAGAAACAAAATTAGTTTAATAGAGAAATTCTGTGAGGATAAAATGTTCATGCTATGCATCTACAGATACCATATAATCTTGTTTTGGCTGATCAGATTGTATTGTCAGAAGCCCAGGTAGAAATCTAGTGAAAGATGGAGCTCAGCATGATACTTTCAAATTAAAGCATATATCAGTAGTCTCAGGTCATATTAGTTCGTGCAACTGTTGCACATGCAGTAAGAATTAATAGCATTGCATTTCAATAAAGTGTCACATTTCTGTATTGTAATTTGTATTTACTGATTTAGTGAGATGTTATTCAGATAATGTAGAATCATACAGAAAAGTCAAGATATGGTCTCATACTGTCTAATAAAGGAAATAAGATTTAGGTGTGAAATTTTTCTGATAAAGATCATCTGTGGTTTCTTTCTAGCTAATATACAGAACATACCCCCTTTCATGACTATGCTAAGAGTGCTGTGCTCCATCTTAAAAAGTAATTTATAGTTCCCCTCCTCTTTGAGCCTTATTCCTTTTCTGGAATACAGAAATACGTTCCTTACTGATTTAAATACAGAGAATGAAGTGATACAATAGTGGTTTAACTGATATCTGGACAAATACTGAACAGCTAGCTTTGATATGTTATTCACTATGTGTGTATTTGTTTGGAGTCAAACACATTATTCTTTTATATAAAAAATTGTGGTTGGCCATAGTCAATCCATTTTCTTTGGGGGAAAAAAATCCAAAAAACCAAACCAGCTTGATGTTAGATGAGGCAGTAGTCATTCATAGCTACCAGTGGTCTAAAGGAGACAAGATTTTCAATGGGAGTGGGAAAATCTTTGTTATGTAGCTGCATCACAGCTTAACTCCAACCAGCCACCAAGCCCAATGCAGCCATTCACTCACTACCTTACCAGCGGGATTGGGTAGAGAATCCAAAGGGTGAAAACTGGAAAACCCGATCCAAAGGGTAAAAACTGGGATAAAGACAGTTTAATAGAGAAAACAAAAGCTGTGAACAAAAGCAAAGGAAAATATGGAATTAATTCTTTGCTTCTCGTGGGAAGTGAGATGTTCAGCCATCTCCAGGAGTGCAGGATCCCAGCAGGAGTAACAGTTTTTTGGGAAGACAAACACCATCACTCCAAATGTCTTGCCCTTTCCTCCTTCTTCCCTCCACTTAAAATCCTGAATATGATGTCATATGCTCTGGAATATCCTGTCACAGCTGTGTCTCCTCCCAACTTCCCCTCCACCCCCAACTTTCTCGCCAGTGTGGCAGTACAAAATGCAGGAAAGGCCTTGGCTCTGTATAAATGCTGCTCAGCAATGACAAAAACATCTCTATCTTATCAACCTTATGTTCAACACAAGTCCAAAACACCCCCATTCCAGCTACTATGAAGAAAATTAACTCTTCATCAGCCAAAACCAGCACAAACTGTTACTGAGGTAAAGCCATTTTTATTGTGTCCACTTGTATCCTATAAAGGAGAATGTGAAATGCTTAAAGGACAATGAAACATTCAACGCTGTAATTCTTCGAAACCTAGACATGAAAAGGAAACATTCCTTTACCCATTTGTATATTGGTGCAATGGAATATTAAGACCATATTTTTGATATTATGGCAAGTCAGTCATACTTATATAAAATGATCAAACCCATGCCTCTGAGCTGGGAGCTGTAGTAGAAAGGTCAGGATAGCAATTTTTTAAATCAGTTATAGGGCACTGATTTTTCTTTCTCTGTTTTCACTACTAAGACTCCTGGCTTAGAGCCTCTGAGCTTCCTCCAGCCAACAGATTTTACTTAAGTACCATTTCAAAGTGCAAGGTAAAGAGCAATTGATCACAAACCAAAATTTTAGCTGAGTGTATGGGTAAGTGATCCTGCCTTTGTTGCGTCTGCAGTGTGCAAACAGAGCAGTGTCCAAACTAGTAATACAACTGATGTGCTACTACACATATATCCATACACAGGAACACAAACATTCATATCTCTGCATGATGTTTTTGTTTCAAAAAGCTAAGAATAATTATGAACCTCATTAATTGGTAGAATATCTGATTAGGTAGTGGTGAAAGCTTTTGTAATAACAAAGAACAAGAACTTATTTTAACAAGCATACCCCAACATCACTCCTCAAGTGAGAGAGAAGATTGATCTGATTAAAGAGTGGAATTTAAAAGTTCCATTCCAACAGTCTCCTGAAAAATGTGAAAACAGCAACTAGTAAAGCTCATTTTTCCTGTCTTTTCTTTCTTTTTCTGCCAAGAGACCTAAAAGGAATAATCAAATAAGCTTTCTCAGCTATGTATGTTGATTTTTAATAAAGTTAAAAACACAAGGGAAATTATAGAGAGTTGGAAAAAAGCTTATCCTAAGCCAATATTTTAAAAGGGCAAACTACCCATCCAATCTCAATCCTAGGCAAATAATAAAATGTTTGACATCATCATTAATAAATTATTTTATTCCTCCCTTATCATCAACTTCATGAAAAATAATTTTTTTTCAAACTAGCTTGATATTTTTCTTAGGTTATAGTTCTAGTTGATAAATGTATCAGTAATGTGTCCTTTTTCTTTATATTCAACTCTGTCATACAGTTGCCCTAATAGTATCACATTTTTATTAAGAAACAAGAATCTCAATTATTAACTTAGTTTGAAAACATTAAATAGATTCAAAACTTGCTAACTAATGGCTTTTAAAATGGGTGTTAGTGTGATAATGTGTCATAGTGGTTTCCTACAAGGATTTGAAATCTATAATATTTAACATTTTTGTTAAAGAAGAAATGAAGAAAAACAAAATAATTTAGAGTATTTATGAACATCACAAAAAGTTTTCATAATGGTAAGTAATGAATAGGGTCCAGTGAAGAGTCACTTAATTAGTTCAAAAAAGTAAGTGAGTAAGTTGCATTTCACAGTATCACAGTGTTGATAAGGTTGGAAAAGACCTTGAAGATCATCAAGTCCAGCCTATAATCCAACTAAAACCTGACAGCTATATCACAAACCAAAACTATAACATATATAACACAAACTATCACAAACCAAGCTATAACATTTATATCATGACCCTCAACACCTCATCCAGTCTACCCTTAAACACCTCCAGGGACGGCAATTCAACCACCTCCGTGGGGACCGCATTCCAATGCCGGATCACTCTTTCAGATCCTTACCCAACATAAATGCTTCTATTCAGTCCATGCTCTAAGAGTTTCTCCTGATGCTTATTATGGGAAACTGTGTCAAAGGCTTTGCTAAGGTCCAAGTACACAAAATACATGACATTTTTTTTCATCAACCAGGCAACCAGTGTCATAAAAGGAGATTAGGTTTGTCAGGCAAGACCTGCCTCTCCTAAATCCATGCTGACTAGTTCTAATCTCATGGTCATTTTGCAGTTGCTGCGTAACAGCACACAGGACTATCTGTTCCATGACTTTGCCCGGGACTGAGGTCTGGCTAACAGGTCTGTAATTGCTCAGATCATCTTTCCTGCCCTTCCTGTGGGTGGATGTCTTACTCATGATGAGCCCATGGTGGCCTTTTCCCCTGCACCAGTCACACATCTGGCAATTGCTACCTGGCACAGATTAGCAAATGCAGAGACTTGGACCTAGTAAGGAATAATTCTCTGGACCACTACAGGTCAGGGCATGAACTGCTGAAAAGGTACTCTGTGGAGAAGGACCTGGGAGTCCTGGTGGAGACCAAGTTGTCCATGAGCCAGCAGTGTGCTCTTGTGCTCAAGAAGGCAAATAATATCCTGGGGTGCATTAGGAAGAGTGTAACCAGCAGGTCCAGGGTGGAAACCCTGCCCCTCTACTCAGCCCTAGTGAAGCCACATCTGGAGTGCTGTGTCCAGTTCTATGCTCCCCACTCCAGAGAGATATGGAGCTCCTGGAGAAGATCCAGCAGAAGACTATGAAGATAATTAGGGGACTCGAGCAGCTCTCTATTACATCTTCATTAACAACTTGGATGTAGGACTCAAAAGGGATACTAAGCATGTTTGAAGCTGTTATCTCCCTCAGAGATAGACCCTAGAGAGGAGACCTCCATAAATTAGAGGGTTGGACAATTACCAACTGTGTGAAGTTTAACAAGCGCAAGTGCTAGGTTCTGCACCTGGGATGAGGCAACCCTGGATGTATGTAAAGACTGGGGAATGAGTGGCTGGACACCAGAAAGTCACATGGGGGTCCTGGTTGATGGCAAGTTGAATATGAGTCAGCAGTGGCCTGGCAGCCAGGAGGGCCAGCTGTGTCCTGGGGGGCATCAGGCAAAACATCAACAGCTGTTTGAGAGAGGTGTCTGTCTGTTCCGCTCTGCTCTGCACTGGTAAGACCTCATCTTGTGAGTTCTGCTCTCCGTAATATAAGAGGATATAAGTCTATTAAAGACAATTCGATGGAGGGCAACAAAGATTGTGGAGGGCCTTGAGGGAAAGCTGTATGAGGAGTGGCTGAGGACACTTGGTCTGTTCAGCCTGGGGAAAATGAGACCCGGGGGGAGACCTCATCACAGTCTACAACTTCCTTGTGAGAGGAAGAGAAGGGGCAGATACTGATCTCTTCTTTGTACTGACCAAAGGGAATGGCCTGAAGTTGTGTCAGATGCTCATTTGTCCATGGTGCCATTGACTAGAGTGAGCATGTGTGTATGAGTGAGTCTCTGATCTCTAGTTAATATCAGCCTAGAGTAGCTGGGGCTAGGGCAGGTGCATTGAGAGGCAGGGATGTGTGTGTATCAGAGATGGGGAAAGGTCAGAGTTGTGGTAAGCACATGAATACAAGTGTGCTACTAAATTCTCCAAAGACAGATGGTGTACCCTGGACTCACTCTGGATACAGCAAGACACAGGACAGACTCCCGCTCCCCTCCTTCTCATCAGAGAGAAAATTGAGGGTTTCAGGATATTCATGGGTCATATCTATCTATGCTTGAGCAGCATAAGTATGTATGAACAAATTTGGTGTTCTCACAAGCAACAAAATGTACCTCAAACAGGGCAAACTAGTCTGTGTGTGTTTTCTCAGATTACATGCAACTGCTTCCCTTTGTTGCATCCCCAACTGTTCAGGAGCTTCTGTGGCAGACTGGCTGAACAGTGATGTGTGCATTTGAATACCAAGCACACTGTGGATCTTCTAACTTCAGCAGAACTGCTACATGATCTGTTCCCGCAAGACTATAGTGAAGCAGTAATTGTCAAGACTTCCCTTAGGTAAAATTTGCAGCCTGGATGTTTCACTGTTAGGTAGTTATTAACCCTTTATAAGAAATTCTGTGTGGCCCGTGGTCATCTTCATAGGGATGATAAAGTCCTACAGGTGACAAGCACCATCAAATCTGATACAAGTCTTATGAGGAGTGTCTGAGAGAGCTGGAATTATTTACTTTGGAGAAAAGGAGGCTCAGGGGACACCTTCGTGCTCTTTACAACTACCTGAAAGGAGGTTGCAACAAGTTGAGTGTTGGATCTCTTCTCTCATATAACAAGAAATATCACAAGAGGAAATAGCCTCAAGTTGTGCTGGGGAGGTTTGGAATTGATGTTGGGAAAAACCTCCAGACGGAAAACATTGTCAAGCATTGTAACAGGCTGCCCAGGGAAGCGGTTGTGTCATCATCCCTGGTAGTATTTAAAAGATGTGCAGATGTGGTGTTCAGAGACATGGTTTAGCAGTTGACTTGGAAATGTTATGTTAACAATGGATCTCAATCTTAGAAGTGTTTTCCAGCACAAGCCATTTTATGATTCTTTAATGTGACTTACTTTGGGTCTCTAAGGAGGTAGATAATGTAAGGTCTACGGCTGTCTACTCAGGTAGACAGCCGTAGACTGTCTACAGTGAACAGTCAAACACTGCTCACTCATCCAGTGCCCACAAATCCATTGTGATCTAAAGAGACCTGCATTAGGAATACACCATAAGGTCACAGTGGAATGAGTTTCAAGCATACAGACTTTGCAGAGCAACTTGCCACCTCCATTGGCCCAAAGAGGAGCACAAACACTACTGACTGCCTTGAAGAGCCCAAGATACTGCAGAAAACAAGAATGAAGGTGTCCAAGTGTGGTCTGAGGAGTGAATCTCCCTGTCTCAAGCCACTGCTCTGGCAAAGACAGCCAAAGTCCAACGTGTGGTGGCTGCACGTCTGGGTATGAGGATGAGTAGGCTTGCATGGCAGGATGAGGGTCTTGAAAGAAGGCATTGGGCATGACCTCCACAACCAGGCTTTATTCGCATCTATGGTCTATAAGCTCTGCAATAGAGCACGTATATTTTTTGACCTCACATGTTCTTTCTTTAAACTAACTACTTTTTAACCTGTAGTCTGACTCAAGACAGTCTCTAAGCTGTGCTTTAGGAAGGAGGGAAGCAGTAGTTGATTTCCCAGGGAACATTATTAAACTGTCCGGGTAGTGGTGTAGGAATTAAGGACACTGACTTCCAGTTCACTTAGGCTTGCCTAACAATATGACAACAATATTGCAATAGAGCAGGAACTGAGAACTGGTACTGAAGAACTGTGAAGACTAGTGTGGATAGCGATCTGGGACACCCTGAAAGTGACTTGGGAGAACAGTATGTACATGAGTGTATTACATTGTTCAATTGCAAATGTACATGGAGTAATACCCATGTTTAATTTTCTCATTACACTGACTTTCAGTAAAATTTTATCTGCTACACTCGCAGGCTACACTTAAACCTCAACAATACAGATAAAAAAGAAGTTACTTCTCTAAGCACTCAAATACCGCTACAAAGGAAAATACAACTATAAATTGATGATAGGAGGATCAAAGTGTGGCAGGAGTAGAAACAATGTAGCTGTGATAGCTATAATACTGTGTCCTGGTTTAGGTTTTCTGCTGCTCTGGCAGCAAGGGGGTTAAAGCTCAGCTCTTGCCTAGGCCTCAGTGGCTGCCGTGGCATTCAAGGTTGCAGAGATAGGATTGCCTCTGTGAATAAATATATTTGGGAGAGAAGGAAAAAACCTCAGTTGTCAGATGTAGTGTGCCAGAACAGAACCCGTGTGGAGAAGCTGAAATCTCTGAAGGCCCCCCAGGCCTACTAGGCAAGGTGTAGGAATGTTCTTCCAGGCATCCCACTGCTGTTTGTGGAAAGGACCATGGTGCAAACCTATGGAGAGAGAGAGGAACCAGTGATGCAAAATCCATCTGAGCCACAACTGAAGATGGAGGACCATGCAAAAAGCTGCAGATGATTTTTCGGAGCCCAGAAACACAAGCCTGGAGCTGAGAGCTCAGCAGAGATCCTTTGGACAGACGTTTTGTGACAGAATTGCATTGTGGTAGGATCTGAACTTTGTACTTTGGGATGGGCTCATATATGAAGCAGCAGAGTAGCACTTAAAACACTACATCCTGTCGTCCCCAGGTTAAGATCTCACTTGGGAAAGGGTCATGAAAGACTTTTCCTCTCATGAGAGAGAGAGAGAGAACTTTATGGAAGGGCAGAGAGATGGTTCCTACCCCAAATCTGGTCAGAAATACCAGCTTGCCTGGCTTATCCCTACCCCTGTTTCCCCTTTGTCTCCTGGTGAAAAAAGGGAATATGAAATCTGTTGTAAGAGAAGGAGGGGTGGGGGGAAAAGGTTGCCTTTTAAATGATGCTTTCTTCGCAGTTCTGATCTTTTTAGTTAATAAATAAATCCTTTATATTCTTTACTTGTAGTTTGCATTGCTTTTTGCCTGTGACCAGTTTTATTTTCCAGGGTTTTTTTCCTCCAGGAGAGGTTGTGGGTGAGTCTCTGGCGTCCAACCAGGGTCAAAGCATGACATACTGCTACCTTAGACAACAGTGCTCAGAAAGCAAGGAGAATGAAGCTTCAGTTCCAACTAATAAACAGAAGACAAAAGCTATGGGAACCCTCTGTGTTTATCTAAACATAGTTTATATGCAGAGATTCTGACATGGGCAGCTTTTTTGTTGTTATGCAACATGGCCTGACCCAAAAAACCTTCACTTTACTCAGCAATTCATTTTGTGCTTGAATCAGTGAACCAAAGATGAAAGATCAGCACTTTATTCAGTATCATTCAGGTCCATTGAGCATCTCTAAAACATGGGAATGGACATTGCAAAACTAACATTGCAGAGTCAGATTTGGAAAGATTATATTTACATTTTTATTAGGAAGAGACCTGAATTTTTAAAAGCTTGGTAAGCTTTGTAGAATGCGTAAATGAAAAGCTTACATAATGATAAGCTATATTTTGGCAGTAAGATACATTAGTATGAAGTTTATTTTTACTGGAAGTTGAAATTCTATTTATGCTAACAAAATGCCAGTACTAAGACACTTAATCCAAAACATATTTGCGGTAGTTACACTTAAAATTTTACTCAGGGCCTGTTTTAAGGCTGAGCTCTCAATATTTTACACCTTCTATGTAACACCATGGTTTTTTCATGCCATACATGAAGGTAATCACAGAGTTGAAGCATGAGTCTAATCCACTTCATTATTTAGTGAAGTCTCAAGAAAATGTTCAAGTCTGTCTCTCTCCATCTTCAGTACAATTTCATTAAATCCAGCGCATTCCCAGACTCAACACTGAGGCAACGGATTCACTCTATGGCAGTCTCCTAATTAGTGACAACTTGTGTTTTAGCTCTTTGTGCATGTCAAGTAAGTGTCAGTCTAACGTGTTTTTCTTTCTCTTTCCAAGAATACCTAGAAACCTGGACATGAATGAATTACAAATAAGCAGTATTTCAAGGATGTAAGAATACAAAAAACTTTCCTTCAAGGAGAACATAAACATTTCAGACACTGAGTTCCTCTTTCATTTATATGGTTGGAAGAGATGAGAAGTGTCCTGGGGAAAAAGTCTCCTGTTCCCAGTTGTCTGCCAGGAGTCAGAACAGGCAGTAGCACCAAGAATTCTGAATCTAAGAAGTTTAATAAGATTTGTTGCTTCTATAGTGTGCCTGGTGATGTTAAATACGTGGAAAATTTATGGTAGCTCTGGCAGTCAGATAATACATGAGATATAAATTTTTGAATAGTTTGTAAGTAGTGTGTGAGCTGTGTGTAAGTAAGTGTGAGCTGCTTTTCAAAATCATATTCAAATCCAATCAAGTTTCAGATCCATTTTAAAATTCTAGATAAAGATTTCGGTTGTGAAAAATACATACCTCTGTCTTGCCTTGTTCTCAAGAGTGGATACGTTATCTTATTTTGAGAGAAAAATAACCTCCCCCTAAATCTTACTGTATTGTGCCAAACCGAATTAAAGTTTGGCAAATAGTTATATTATACAGTGATGTAAAAGCCATCTAGTAACATACTATGAACAGATAATTGTACAGCATGACTTTTAATTATCAAAGACACCACATTAAAGGAGTATAATTTCATATATAATCATAGAACCATAACAAATTTTACTCTTGTAAGACGAATTTCATACTGTCTTGACCAATGGAAGCAGTATATAACATTACTTTACATACGTACTATGCTAGTAAATAATTCATACTGGAACTTGCTAGACAGTGATAATTTCCAATAATTGCCTGCTTTTCTAATAAGTATGATATTGTTGGGATAATCTTAAGGGAAATATTTAGGGGGGAAAGTGTTCTGATAATACTGGAGATTCATTCTTTCTTTAGTCTTGTCAGAGGTAACCTATTAGAAGGAAAGCTACGTTTGTGCTACTTCTATACAGCACACACCAGGCCAGACTTCATTCATTCAGACACACGTTCCTCTAAGCAGCAAGATGCAGTTTAAGGGCAGAAATATTGCTTCCACATGTAGAATTATCCCTGTCAGCTCTGTGTAGGGCTCAAATGGAGGATGATATTGCTGAGCACCTTTTAAGATACAGAAATGTTTTCTTCAAGACTGCTGATGTCTCAAGTTTTATTTCATCCCTAACAGTGAGAAAGAGCCAGCCAACTTATCCTTCTTCCCCCTCATTTTTGGTCCGATGTATAGGAAGGCATTTTGGACCGATTTTCCTTCATTTAACCCTTCATCTTGTGCCTTACTAGAAGGTTGTTTGGGAGACTATTTTTGAAGTTACAACTCACTGTAAATCCTGAAGTAACACTAGCAGAATTGCAGAACTTTTACCTTCCATTCCATAGTTAATGTATTTCAGGCTGCATTAAAATATAATTCAGAGCACATAACTTCCTGCCAGATTCCCTGTTTACATGGGAAAAACACAAGAATAATTTGTTCAGCACTATTTGTGTAGTGGTTTCTTACAGCAAGTAATGAGATAAGTCATTGCAAGTCACCTCTAAGCATCCTGTAAAGGAAATGTGTAATATGGCATCGTTTTCCTGTAATGCACCTTAATGTTGTATAATTTACCATATACCATAGCTCTTTCATTGTTCTATAACTCAAAGAGACCTCATCTCATTATTTGTCTCTTCTAAACAAAACAAGGAAAAAAAAAGAAAATGCATGTTTTCTGTAGCCACAAACACCAATGCAGATAAAGCAGTATCTTTCGACTTTGCTCTAGCAGTATTTTGCACTCTCTTTACAAGCATATAAATGAGTACTCTCTTTTCCACCTTGTAAAAACTAGGCCCATAAACAGTAATTGCTCTACTCTGTATTCCTTGCATGAGCTGCTAAATATTATATTTCTAGTAAGGTACTCTTGCTTTCTAAATATAACTTAAATGCATCCTGCTTTCATAAATAATATATTGGTGACTCACTGATGTATCATAAGACGCAGTTAAGTAAGAACCAGCTGGAAAACAAATCAATATTAGGCATAAGGCTGTTTCAGCATCTGTTGATTCCTCTATTATGAGATTGTGCAGACCTGTTGAACAATTAGTTTCCAACTTCTGCTTACACTTACAATCTTATCTAACATATGTTCTTTACTTCATATTGTTCATGTTCATGTTCAGTTGGTTTAAATCTAAACATAGTACCATGTTTCAGAGAGCGCTGCAAATAGCAGCCATGTGTCAGGGTTGTCATTGAGGGCATCTGAATGGAAATATGTATTTGTGTAACAAATAGTCCTTACAGTGACAGAACGACTGGACTTTGAACAGACTTATTACATACATCAGACACAGAATAATCCATATAATAAGGAGCAGATAGCTGAAAGAAGTGTACAAATTCCCACATCAATCAAAGTAGAATAGACTAGAGAAAGAGTAAATGAAGAAACTGAGAGTAATAATGATTAGGGAAGACCAGCGTTGCTTTAAGAAGCTTTTGAATAACTTTTTCTCTGGTGTAGATTTTTTGTCTGAAAAATGAAATCTATATGAGTAGCCATTACTGAGTGTATTAAAATAATGTAAATACCAGAAAATCTATGACCTCAAATAGTAACATGAAAACAGGGGCTTGTAAAATGACTCTACAGTGTTTCCCCCATACTGCAGTTTATTCATTATGAGCACATACTTCCTCTTTTTCAGCTTGACAGTGCAGCTGAAACACTATTTTGAGAGTATGTCTTTCTCACCAGAAAGGTTCAGAGACCTCCTTTCCTCTCAGCTCTATAACCATAAAACCTTGTGTTCTGTCACTCCCAAAGCTCAAGGTGGGCAGGCAAGCACAGGCACTCATTATTGGTTCTCTCTACATCTGGAAGATAAGAAGGAGACAACACACAGTCTGAGCTTTTCACAGGTATCAGCTGTTTTTTGTTTCTTCTTATGTACTTTCTTCCCTTCAATTGCTCCCACTGTTAAAGTGTCTCATGATTAGGATCAGTTTACCAACATCTTCAGGACACACTCATCTAATAGCCCACTTCACCACACATCCATGTGATGGGGAAATAATAATGCCATTAAACTCCAATCACAAGAAATATCATTTTTGTATTTTGTAAAAGTATATAATGCTTTGTTAGTAACTTAAAAGTTTAAGTATATTAGTGTGGTTACAACTAATGAAAACATTTTTGTAAGGACATGGGTTTTCTCAACCTTGAGAGAGAATGTGAAGAGATAATGCGAAAGACTGGTGATAAGGCAGGAAGCAGGCTAGGTTGTAAATTATATACTCCCCAATCAAAGCAAGGCCAGATGTAAAAGTAGAAGCAATTAACACCCAAGAAGGATGCCAAACTCTGGAAAACCTAGCAGAGTTCAAAAGTTCACCTGAGGAAGACTCTTTACTTCAGCCTAAAGGGCCCCCAAAGACCCCCAAAAGACCCTCAAATGAACACTAGAGAGGTGGAACCAGGGCGGAAACTGGGAGGCTAAAGAGACACTGGACACTAATCTACATAAACCACTCCTATCCTCAGAGACTTAATGTTTATGCATGTTTTCCTTAATGAATATGTATAATTATATAGCATATAATGGGTGCCTGTAATGCCAGTTGTTAGGTGGGCAAGGAGGAGAATCCCCCCCACTTTGCAATGTTGCTAATAAACATACCTACTCCAAAACTCTTTGGAGTCTTGAGATTTGTTCTGTAAATCAACTCCCACTGTGAAAATTTTAATTTAGATCAGTCTAGCACAGGTGAACCGATTTTATCATATGCATTATCAAACACACTAGACTTTATCCTAGTATCTCATTTTCTAGTCGTAGAAAAGCTTAGTAACGCATTCTGACTGTGTGTAAGG
Source organism: Pitta sordida (assembly GCA_013390025.1). NCBI lineage: Eukaryota > Metazoa > Chordata > Aves > Passeriformes > Pittidae > Pitta > Pitta sordida. Next base: position 61,939 of record WEKX01009618.1, read on the forward strand.
TTGAAGAAAAAAAGAAAAGTAGGCACAGTTGATTTGAGGATTCAGAAAATTATGGCTTTTAGTGAGTTAGGTAAAAGCTTAGAGATTTTTGGATTTTAGTGAAACAGTGAAATTTTAGTGAATTTTAGAAGGATTTTTAGATTTTAAAGTCATTCACTTGGCCTGAAAATTAAGACTGAATATTAAAGGTGAAAAACCTTTTCTCCCAGTCCTGAACGGTAAACAAAAGACGGTGCTAGCCAAAACAAGGGGAAAAGAATGTGAAATATCGGAGCTGATTGGTCGAATGTCATAAAGCAAAGTTGAAATTTATGACATAATGTTCAAGGGATGCATATTCATGGAGTAATTTCCGTATGTATGAGGCAAGGGTATAAAAATAGGTAGCAAATCTGGGCAGAGACTTTTGGGACTTGACGGGGCAGGGGACACTGCTGTTCCTCTTTCCTTGGTTCTTGGGCTGAAATAAACTTTTTTTCTCTGTTTGCATGCAACTACCTTGAGTCCTGACTGATTGCCATTAAATCACAGTCCAGGAACTTACACTTCAGAAATTTCCTCTAACATCCTTCCTCTTTCACCTGTCATTAACCCTATCATTAACTCATCACTGGCAACAATCCACAGTCATATCAGCACTTTAATTTTAGAAGTTATTCTTTACACTTTGTCAAGAGCACAGAAGGACCTGAGGAGCTTGGCTAACATGACTGCACTGCCTTAACCAGTTCAAAAATCATTCAGTATCCAATTCTTAGAAGATAAATGTGCAGCCTCTGTTCTGGTGTTGCAGCTTTATTGCTTTGTTTCATAATCTTCAGTTTCTCTTAAACTCTGACTTTCTCTACTGAGCTGAGGAAAATTACTCCAACCACAAATGATATGGAGGGT
>WEKX01009620.1:0-13403 GCA_013390025.1 Pitta sordida
AATACAATTAATAATAATAGAAAATTTAAACTTAGTCATTGAAAACAGCACAAACACACTTGGACAGAAGAGCACCAAGTAGCCATGAAGGTTAATTACAAAATATAAATCAACTAGACTGACTCTGCAATTTCCATCACATGCACCCACTCCTCTGACCTGTGTTCTAATAATGCCAAATCATCCGCAAGAAATAGTCAAGTGGCCTAGAAAGTGCAGATTGAGATATTAAAGTGCAACTCAGATTGGTAAAACTGAGTTTCAAAGCTTTAAGTAAATGAAGCTTTAGAACACATTCAAGCCTATCATGATTTACAACAGCAATTTTTTGTTTCTCTGTCTCTCTGCTTTCTTCTTGGTATCAGCTCACATCCTTTACTTTAAATTTGCTGGTGACTTATCTATAAGGACATTGTCTTCCTAATGCTGATGCAACACTTAGCACAATGTGTACTTCAACACAATTTGGGCTTTTGACTAGATCAGCACTTACAAATCTTGCAAGTTCATGTAAAGTCTGAGCATGTACATTTTTGCAAACTTGAGTTTTTGCAAAAATATTAGTATTGGGCACACTTAATTTATTCAAGCTCACATGAAATCTGTCAGGGCTTACACACAATGGCCAAAGTGCTGGCTTCTAGAATTTTACGACCACATACCTCTATCTAATTCCTACACTTAGAAATCACTTGAATGAACTTTCAAGTTGCGCTAACTAATAATGTCTTGGGTCATTAAGTTTTACACTGCCAGCATGCCCTCATGACTGCATTTACTTTAATTAATGTAAGTCAGTAATTAATTGCACACTTAACAGAAAGGACTGGTTTAGCATATTGCCAGTTTCTAACAAATAAAGCCATCTCAAAGTTGTTCAAGCAAGACAGGAAATCACCTGTTGCAAGTGAGAAATGTAGAAACAAACACTAAGCCACAGTTTTAATTTGTTTTTTTTTTTTTCTTAATTTAGCTATGACAGGTTTAATGGTCATGATAAAGTTACGGCATGCATTTTATCACATTCCCTTGGATTTCTGTAATACTAAATCCTGGATTAATTGGCAACCACTGATTCTATGAAAAATTGTTAAACTGCTAGATAGAAAAAAACATTCTACCATAGCAATTCAGACATCAAAATAGAACTCAAAGAACCACTGGTTATTAGCATCTCACTACCCTCAACAGCTCTTTTGCCAGAACACTTCCATTCAATCCCTATTCATGCCTCACACATCTTTTGGGTGATTACAATTCCTGGTGACACTTGGACTTTGTCAAACTTGATTCAAGGGATCAATGTCTTCAAAACCACTTTATGCAACCTTTTATAAGGTTGAGGAAAAAATCCAAACCCCTACATCAGAAATAAACATAAGTACAGCAATATGGTATGCAGTAGAAAGTTCATTTTCTAAATCATCTGTTTCATAAACATACTAATCTACACAGTGACTTGAAACTTGAAGGCTGCTTATGACGTTGTTCAAAGCCAACAGAGCTTTCTTCTGCATCTATGTAGCATTTAAGCAATACATTTTAGGAGAATACTTCTTGGCACACCTAGATCAGTTATCTGAACTGGCAGGTTGTAAAACACTTCATTGACACAAGACAATTGGGTGCAAAACAATATATCAAGTACAGCTGACATACAGAATAATAAACATAAAGCAAGTTGATCAAGGAAAAAGCTTATTTCTTTGATTCCTTCTTCTCCATCCGCAAAGATGGAATGAGAGCTTAGACCCGCTTAGGTCCACATGACATGACCACAGGATTCATTACCACAAATATATTCCCTGCTAGAGAATGAGAGACAAAAGACCTAGGAAGAACCAGAAACAGTTCCAGATGTAAGATTTCTTTCAGATGATTCAGGTGGCAGATTTCTTGGACAACATTAAGAACAATTTATTTTGAAAGCCAACTGCAGTAGATNATCAAGTGGTTGCAGATACTCAAAACATTAACACCTGGCATTCAGCTTGCATAATTAAGAACTGGAGCTAGAGAATCAGTTTAAACAGATAAGGACAGGGAGAACTCTGATAAGGTTAGATGAAAAAAACTCACTTCAGTACAGCGGTAAGTGTCCCCACATGTCGTGTGGGAGACCCGGGTTCNGGAAAAACCCAAAGGGTCAGCAAAGAACAAAAATATGTTGCAGTTGGAGATGCACAATGTCCCCAAACCTTTGGTTTTTCTATTTTTTTCCTTCCATAAGGCCATTCCCTCCATCAGAACAGTGATTAANCACTACAGGAAGCATAAGATAGCCAGCCTGCACAAGTGACAAACAGTTACAATATTTTCTTCCAGCTATCAGTACCAAGAGATATCATGACATGGGATGCCTCTATTGCCATACTACACTGATCCTGGACACATCATTATAATCATCCCTTATCCCAACTACCCAGAACAGTGTATATTAAACAACACTGGCCATAACATGAGTTACTTGTCACAAAAATAACTTATCAGCTCCAACATTTGACTGGAGCATCAGGCAGTGCATTTCTGAAGGAACTGAGTAAAATAATCAGATTAAATTTATTAATATAAGGAAGCTGAAAATGGCCTTGTCAATATGCAGACAAGATGCCAGTTAAAAAAANTTAATCTGGATATATTAAATGTCAAGAAAAGACAGGTGGCAGTCCCTTCAGTCATCTGTAACCATGGAGGAATCTCAGAACCACTTCTAAGTCCCCATATGCTGGTCAATGGACCATCTCTAGATCTGCAGGCAGCACTAAATACACTCTACTCCCACTGGGGATTTTTGTTTCCTCTTCAGTCTCAAGCACTAGCAGGCAAAGCATCTCTTTAGATTAAATGCAGAGATATCAAAATGTCCGTATACTGTGAAGTACAGCCTAAGTACATATACATTTTGGAGTTATGGAATAATTATAAAAATGTAAATAACCATAGAAACTGTTTACATGCCTGACATTAGAAATCAAGTGGTTGCAGATACTCAAAACATTAACACCTGGCATTCAGCTTGCATAATTAAGAACTGGAGCTGGAGAATCAGTTTAAACAGATAAGGACAGGGAGAACTCTGATAAGGTTAGATGAAAAAAACTCACTTCAGTACAGCGGTAAGTGTCCCCACATGTCGTGTGGGAGACCCGGGTTCAATTCCCACCAGAGAGACAGTGTTAAGAGTTGGACTCCGTGATCCTTGTGGGTCCCCTCCAACTCAGAATATTCTGTGATTCTGTGAATTAATCACTACAGGAAGCATAAGATAGCCAGCCTGCACAAGTGACAAACAGTTACAATATTTTCTTCCAGCTATCAGTACCAAGAGATATCATGACATGGGATGCCTCTATTGCCATACTACACTGATCCTGGACACATCATTTATAATCATCCCTTATCCCAATTACCCAGAACAGTGTATATTAAACAACACTGGCCATAACATGAGTTACTTGTCACAAAAATAACTTATCAGCTCCAACATTTGACTGGAGCATCAGGCAGTGCATTTCTGAAGGAACTGAGTAAAATAATCAGATTAAATTTATTAATATAAGGAAGCTGAAAATGGCCTTGTCAATATGCAGACAAGATGCCAGTTAAAAAAATACAAATTATGATATGTATTCTTCTATACATATAAATACAAAAACACTCCAACATTTAAGAGGAAAATGAAGGATAATTTCACTGGGGTGATGGGAAATAGAGAAATAAGACTGTTCAGTGATTTAGAATACTTTAAGCTAGAACAAAATTGCCAAGCAATGGAGTGTAGCTTAGTATCACACAGCAGATGGGAAAATGTCTGAGCAATTCAATTACTCTAAAAGGTTTTATCTATCTCTTCTACAAATTCTGCCACAACTCCCACTAAACAGATGTACTTTCCAAGCTTGTCCATCAGATGGAATAGCAGCTGGTATTATCAGTAAGTAGTGAACAATACCTAGCCAAGATCAGTCATTTAAAAGGCAAGATCTGTTCGCCACACTATTGGTATTTCTATGATGCTATTTTAGCTTCATTTCTCATGTACCTTCTACAGCTTTCATATAATCAATGCAAGTACGACACTTGAAAAAGTGGTTTCTTTAAAACTCCATGTTGGACGAACCCATCCATTATGTTATTGCAATTTCATAGGAGATATTTGGGGATAGATATGGATGTATATGACATCCAGCTCTGAACTATGCTTCAGAACAGCTTTCCAAACCCTATTAAACATGACCATTTTTTCCTTTCACTTGCTTACTGACCTCCTACATGGAGCCAGGAGATGGCTAAAAAGCCCAGAGTTTGAGGAAGTCATCTGGAAATCACTTCTTTGGTAGGACTACAATGCAATCCTTCCCTTGGACAAGATACATTTCAGGATAATTCTGACGATACTCAAGAGCTTCCAACCTGGCAAATTACAGAAAACTCTTCACAATGAAGTTTCTAATTCTGTATGGGTAATGTAATTTAAAAGCTAGTGTAACAGTTCACGTACATATTAATACTGAAAAACCAAAAATTAACCTAGTTTCACATTTCTGTTCCACAGGCACTTATACAATTAATTTGATTTGCAGAGGTGGTACAATATGTGACAAAAATCGGCCATTTTCAGAATGCCTACATGTACAGGCTTCAGTGTTGCACAAAGGTTATTTATCATTCCGAATCACATTTAACAGTGTTAAACCGAGTCAGCTATAATTATTTCTTCATTGGCTTTGTAGCAAAACTTGATAGGTTTCTGTTTGGGACTGTGCTTTTGTTGGTTGGGGGTTTTAAGAGTGAGAGGAATTGGAAATTGTTGGCAAGCTTACAAAAATAATACAGATGAAGTCTGAAAGGAGTGTTAAGCCTGAGTCTTGCTGTAATTGAAACGTCAGGCAATGGACAGGCTGATTAAAATCAACATTTTCATCTGAGTATTTTGGCCCTCCAGGACATGAGCCAGAGACCAAATTACTAGAAATTAGTCATGCCTTGCTCATTATCCCAAAGGCATAGACTTAGATACAGGAATTTGAACAATGAAACTTGAAAAACTCACTGCTGTCCAAACAGGATACTTGAAAGAAAAAGGAGAAAAAACCAAAACACACAAAACCACCACCAGATTTAGAAAGATAAGTAATATTTCCTACATTACTCTAAAAAGGTTTCTATTTACATTGATCTGGTTTTTAATATACACACTACTTATCTCAGGACTACAAATATATAATTCATCATGTTTTAGCACCACTGTGCACAGAAACAACGTAGTCAGTAATTAACTTCTAGAAAGCCAGGAAGCAATTGTAATACTGCTTAAAACACTGAAAACAATACCATGTACACAGCTTTCATCTCCATTGCATTATTTAGATGTGTCTTAATATACACAAGGAATTGCATAATATATATCTCTTTAATGGGTTTTATCCTGGCTAGATGCCAGAGGCACGAACGGTCACTCAGTCCCATAATACTAAGATGATATAGAAAGGGTGGGTTTGAATAAGGCAGTTTAATGAAGCAAAAAAAAAAAAAAGACAAAAGCATGCTCAGAGGCAAAGCAAAAGAACTAATCTCTACTTCCCATCAGCAAAGGTGTCCATATCCAGGGAAGCAGGGCTCCTACCCATCTTAGAAAGCAGTCATCAGGAACAATGAATTCCCCCCAACCCTTGCTCCCTTCCTCAGTTTTTAGGTGAGCTGACATCATATGGTATGGAATATCCCTTTGGTCAATCTGGGTCAGCCAGCCAGCTCATGTGTCCTCCTAGAATCTCATCCTCAGTTAAGGGGAAGGGACAGAGTGCCCAGCTGTAGTCAAAACACTTGTGTGTTATCAACACCCTTCTAAAGCACAGCATTGTGAGGACTGCTATGGGCTCAGGCAGACCCAATACAATGTTAAAGAAGTAGTAGGAAGAGGATGTCCCTAAAACCAGCAAAAGATACTATGTTTTCACTGGAAAGGAACACTTCCCTTGAATTTTTTAGATTCAAGTTCCGCATACATGAAATAAAAGTCTTAATTAGGAATAATCAAAGATTTTTTCTGATTACTAGGGCGCCAAGGCATCAAGTTAGAACTTTTAAATTAATAGGTTTGTGTTTTTAGATGATGAACAAAGGTTTGGGTCTCAAAGATTTTTGGGGAAACAATGAGGCAATGATTGATGCAGGTTTTGAAATTCCTAACATCAGGCTAGGTTTTGAGTGTAATACAGAAATTACTGAACAGCTTTTGAATTACACATAAGGCTGGAGGATTATTTCACCTCTTTCAAAACCAAGGAAAGAGCCTGACCTTTTATCCCCTCTTCAAGTCTGTAAAAACCCAATAATACCTCAACTCTAGAAAGGGTTCATTTGTTTCCAGAAGCATTATTTATAGACCCATAAGTGTCCTGCAAGAATCTTTCCTTTAAAACAAACATTAATTGGTCAAGGGCAGACTAAAATAAACTTGTTCTGTGATGCACACAATAGAAAACTTCCTCTGTGAACACAAACCAGAATTCCCAAAGCATGCCTCAACTGAAAGTAAACACTAAAAACCCTATGTTTCATATTATTTCTTACAAATATTGAAAATTGTATCTCTGAAAATGTTAAATGAGTGCTTAAGTTGGCCTCTATTAAAGGTTTACATGCACCAAGATAAATAGAAACACAGATATATTGTATGAACACTAACAGTAAAACCCAACCACTCAAAAATAAGTTCTGAAATTTGTATCAATTTATAATTACTCTAGCAAGTACTCTAGGAAGACATACTCAGTTGTTAAAAGCAGAGCTGTTGCACAACAAACAGGAGTAGAAAAGGCTGCTTTCTTTTGCAACAAATAATGCACTTCCTTTTGAATAAATATCACAATCAACTCATGTGTGAGAAGTGGGCTACCATCAATATAATTATAGAAGACCCCCACTTGTCCACGGCCTGCATCTCTGTGGCTTCAATAATCCACGGTTCATTTTTCAACAAAAAGTGGCACTGCACAGAGGCACAGGGGGCAGTGAAGGGAAGGAGCCAGGAGCCAGAAGGGCTGGCCTGGTCCTGCCCAGGATGCATTTAACATAAATGTGTGCTTTGGCACAGCTGGAATTGTTCTCCACCAGGGTGAAAGAGGGGGCTGCCATGGTGTGTGTCTGTGCATGAGAGTGGAAGGCACCTTCTCCCCATTTCCCCAGGGTGAGCAGGTCACCACTGAGCCATGGATGCCAACGTTGAAGGAAAAAAAAAGGAGAAAAAAGAGAAAACCTTAATAGCTGAGGCCTCCCAGTCCCGGCCTGGCCCATCCCATATCATCCTGCTTAGGCAAAGGGAGGGAGCTGGGAAAAAGTCACAAGCGTCACAGCCCAGCCTGATCCAGGCTTTCTCCCTCCTGCTTTTGTGAAGGGAGGGAACCTGGAACGGAGCTGTGAGCAGCACAGCCTAACTTGGCCCTGGTTCATCACTGAAGGGGTGGGGTAAAGGGTGAGGCTTACTGGAATATTCATGAGTTCACTGCCCTTGAGAATTGCTGGTCACTCCATTGTCACTCAGACTGGCCCTTCTGTTCAAAAGAAGCTGGTTTCAAAAAGTGTTTAAAATATTTAATTGCAAAGACAGGTCGAAAGTTGAGCTGCTGATTTAATATTTCATTAAACTAGGGGACACTACTCAGTCTGGATACCTGCTATTGAGCACAGATTTAATGACTGAATTGCCTCTTCCAAGAGCTCTTGGTTAGCAGTTTACTTCTGATCTCCAGCCAGATCAAGATGATAGTCTTTTGTTAAAAGTGCAATCTTATAATACACAGAAAATTGTTGAGAAGTAACCATACTTCTATCCAATACAAGGACATAATTTACATTTTAATTGTTAAATATAGAAAGGAAATTTCTGAACGGGCATTTTTATGTACCATTTGGGACTGCTTCTGCCATATCACTAAACAGACCATTTTACAAAACAAATACAAAGAAGTGTTAAGCATATTCTTCTTGAATAGCATGATGCCAACCAAAACAGGAAACTGAGGAACCAAATTTTATCCTTCTCATTCAAATAAGGAAATCTGAACAAGCAAAAACAATCTTGATTGCAAAGAATCTGCAATTACACAGAAGATACTTTCGAGATCTCTAAAAATATCATGAAGTACTCAAAGACAGTTATTATGATAACTTAGGAAGCAACAAGCTCAAAACAATAAGTGGTTAATAGCTCAATCTAGAAAAACTAAAGGTTCACTTACAGCTTCTTAATTTCTGAAACAAAACTATAGAATTGGTAAGGATAATACATTTTCTTTGTACAACACCAGATTCCATCCAAGTCGCCAAGTATTCCTGTCTAACCACAGAAATCAGTCTAAAGTTTGATACAATTACATAAGCTGAAGGCTGAATGTCATGTGACATGCTAAATTATTAAACATCTAAAATCTGTCTTGTGGATGAAGCCACTAAATCAGAGGAGAGAACAAATCCTGCCAGAAGTGTGCAAGTTTCTCCAGACTTAGGATAGTCCAAAGAACAAGCAAATAGGCTTCCAGCTCTGCAAAAGCAGCAAAGCAGGTGAATTTCAACAACGTATTTCAATGTAATTTCAACAATGTAATTTATTGCTAGTTAAGAGAGTGCACATGAAAGTACTGTTAGGAGATTACACAAAGTCAAACAAATGTTTATTATGGGATGTATGTAAAGACAGAGATAATTATTATTATCATCATTAATGAGAACTTCACTTTAGGGTTCGTTTTTATGTTGCTCTTCATGACTTGTGGCTGTTATTCCAGCTGTTGAAGAAGGCAATGGAGGAGAAGAAGGATGTGAAAAATCCAGCTTCTCTTTTGAAAGCCAGTCACATTTGTAATCTCACCTGAGTTTTGTACCTGACTCAAGACAGTAAACTAAATCCCTCCATCCTCAAACACCAACAGATAAGGACTACAGCACACACTTGTCATGAATGCGGACCAGCATCAGATTGCCAAGGCAGCACATCAAAAAACACTGGCTGTGGGGGAAAATGTGAAGTTATTTCCACTGATAATTCCACATACCATAGTGTACTTCAGTTTTCAGCAGCATGGCCATAGTTTAAATCCTAATAAAATTTAGTTTTATTTAGAAGGGTTATTTATGTTGAAAAACAGTTTGCAACTCTCTGGCTTGGAGTTCAAAAAGTGGAAAGAAACTTTCACTGCATATTTTTCCTTAAAATCCTGTCTTTTTTCCAAGAGTCCTTCTTTTGGACTTAATAATAATCTTAAAATTTGAACAAGCTATTTAAACTCCTATAAATCACAATTGAAGAACTGATGGATTCACAAGCAAGGTAAAATATTTTGGTGCAGAGCCCTAAGTCTTGAATAACATTTTTCTGCATAGTATTTAAGTAACTCATCTGTTGCAGCATGTGATCTTTATAAAGTAAGACTCCAGAACTCAGCCATAAAACAAGTTTTAGATGGAGAGAAGGGACAATAATGCATTTCTTTCATCTTGCAAGATTTACTCTTTTGCAGATCCAATCAATGTAACATTCTGTACAAGTACACCACAAGCTAGACCCGGGTAACATCTGTGCTACTGCATTAAACACTCTGATCTTACATACTATGCCCTGCACACAAAGCTCTCCTATTCTTTTCTTCCAAGAGCTAACTCTAGATAGCGAAAAGGAAAGGAAGCATTATCATCTCTGTACAGGCAGGCAACAGGAACAGAGCAGCTTAGTTATTACTTGTTGCAATTGATACAAGAATCAGGTCTTTTTCCAAAGCAATCTCTGCCATAAGACTGTCATTCCTTATAAAGTAGCCTAGGAGATTTCTAAAACATATCTTGAAATGACAAGGCAATCCAGGCCTTGATTCAGACTGTAATGGGGTTTTCTGCAGAAGCTAAATTGTCTAACAAATCGAAACCCAAACAAAATTCAGTCAGTCAGGAAGTAAACCAACAGAGACTATTATGAACACTAATAGATATTAATGGCTAAAAAGCTACTGCTCAAAGAGTTCATTTTTAAGTTTAAAACTATTCCCTTGACTTTGGTAAAAGCAAGTTAATTCGAAGTCTTCTAAAACTAGCACCTACAAGAAACTTAAGATATCAAAAGTATTAGATGATATAACTCCTGTTGAAAAGTAATCTTACTCAATAGTGAGATTATTTTCCCTTATCAGGCTCTGTCTTAAATTAAATCCTATCAGATTTTTCCTGGTTTTATGAGTTTCATCATCTGTACCTCAAGTTCAGTATCAAGCCCAAGATCTTAAACCATGTCACTTAGGCGTGCAATTCAAGTAAAGGAATTAAGCAAGGAATTCATCTGAACCAATCATGAAAAGGACAAAGTTGAAAAGATAGGCAAGATCATTATTTCCCCAGATCATTTGAAACAAGTCATATGAAACTCTAACAGCTCATGAAAATTGCTCAAAGCATTAGTGTTCACTAAAGAGTGACAGACAGAAAGACACATCACCTTACTGGCAAATGCAAAAGCATTAGATTACAGTTATCTGTAATCTAATGGGTGTCTCCTTTTCACAGATATTCTCTTAAATGCCTCCATTTTGTGATCCCGCTCTACTAGAGAGGAGAGATACACCACTCAACCATCCTTAAGCTCCGCAAATACTTGGGTATTTCCTTAAGTAGTATGAAGCAGTAACCCAGACTTAGTAGCTATTGTTCTGTGATCCTAAGGACTGTTTTGAAAAAAAAGTTACCATATCACAAAACATTGCCATAGCAAGAGAGTTACTTACACTCAAATAATTCCTCAAGAGACAGTTGTCCTATTTCTTAGTAAGGGTTAATGAATCTAACAAATTGAGCAGGAGACTTGGAAGAGAGGCAAATTGTAGAAAAATTCCATTCAAATATTAATATCAAAAACTCTATAGTTAAATTGTGTATAACTTCTAAAGATAAACTATACAGCAAAATCCACCCTTCACATGATTAAGACAATTACCATTTCCAGCATTAGTGTTCTTCAACATGTATTGTATTACAGGTATGCAATTCTTGCAACCTAAAAAGAGGGTGACAGCTATCCAGAGGAAAGACTGCATGTTTCTTGGAAAAGTAATAGTGTGAAGCAAGTTTTCAAAAGTATTGTAAATAAATAGCTAGAATAAACCCAGTTATTATTATCGAACTGTCATTTATACTAACATTCTTGAGTGACTGTGATACGATTTTTCACAGCTCTTGGCATGATTACCTTAAATATATCACCAAACAACTCTGCTGGCAGGACAAGTTGTCCAAAACATCAGTCAAAGCTTTTTCTTTAAATAAATCTTCCTTTAAATAAACAAACACGAAGGTGAAATTGAAATTATTATACTAGATGTTTGCACTGGATCATAAAAACACCTTCTAATTTCACAATGAATGAAATATTGTATTTCAAGCTTGGCATAAAGCATGGAATTGAAAATAGAAGGCTCTACATGATCACTGTGCAGTTCAAATGTAAAAGAGAGAGACCAATCCAGTAAAACAAAACACTACAAGGCAGGTCATTAGCTCATAAATCAGCTTGAAGAAATCTGAAAATTTAAATTCTTAGCTTTGCATTTATTACAGATATTTTATTTCTATGGGAATAGACTGCCAAGAAAACTCATATTATCGTCTCAACTCCATAGCTTAAACACTTGTCTCATCAACATATGAAATGTTGGCACTCATTGCACACTCCTTAACCTAAGCAACTAAATACAGATTCCAAAGGGCTGTCCTGGAATTAATACTGACCCACATACTGATTTCACTGTCAAGTTGGCTTAAGTTAATAACTACAAGATGAAGTACACTCAGAAAACTTGAAATTCCCTTCCCCAAATCCCTAGCAGGGTCTCCCCATATCAAATCCACAGTTAGAGAATTTTTCAGAAATGCTCAAAGGTTCTCATTATGTCAGACACTCACCTGGCACCTCAGTCAAGTGGAACTGATGAGAGGTCACTCACAAACAAATATTTGCAGAACCAAATTAATTACTTGGATATTTTTGTTACTTTGCACTCATTACTTTTAATATTCATCCGTCTCTTGCATCTCTTGTTTCTTATATCATTAAGAAAAAAGCACTGAGCATCAGATTCAAAGCACTTTCAATATTCCTAGCTTCATCTTGTATATTATTTGAGAAAGTAAGGATGTTGGACCTATTTTATCATGGGTTTATGGGTTTAATATTCTTTTTTTCCTCTGTAGAGTTTTTAAACCAATATCCTATACAATAGTCCTAAATCCTCTAACTCTAAATTCAATGAAAAATAAAAGGAATAAAAAGAAAATTTTGGTTTAGGCAAGGTAAAGGCTGAATTCTAAAAATGGGAACCATCAGCTACAGCTATACTATAAACTATCCCAGAAGCATGATACAAATAGAGTATTATTCAAATGCATTCAATTCCAAAAGCAGGAATTGTCTCAATTCTACTATCCTATCCTGAGTTTTCTGGATCTTTGGATAGCTTTGGTCCTTCTGCACATTTCAGAACACTGAATTCAGAGTATTTGTCCTGACCCCCCAGACATTTTTTGTGAAATATTCATGTTGATTGGAGCCAAGCCAATTGGTGAGCTGAGAAGGAGTTGCTCTAATCATATTCAAAGGTAACTTGGTTGTGTAGGTTGTTGGGGTTCTTTTAAAAGAAAAAATGTGCTTTTCCCCACAATACACAGCTTGTATTCTTGTGACCGCTCCAGGAAAGGAAAAGAATGAGCAGATGAACTTATTGTAACTAATCAAAAGAGTTAAGCTTGCAAAACCCTTATCAAGCAAATCTTCAGGAAGCAAACTCCAAGAACACTAAGTGGCTTACTTGCTAAACTGGCAGATTGGGAAGGAGAAAGAACAGGACATAACAATCCCTTCTCTCACATAAGAATCATTAGCATTTACAAAGTTTAAGCTTTGAAGGGAAGAAAGGCTTCCAGACACATTCTGCAAAGGAAACCTTTCAAACATCAACTGAGTGCAAACAAATGATGTGCCAAGTCTGCTACTGAGAGAAAACCTGGATGCCAGAAAGTTTCCCTCCCCCTTTACTTAGAGGGAGAAATCAGACAGATTGTTTATACCTACTCTTACACTGGATTTCCCATAGAGCTCTTAACTCTTGATGCACAAGCTCCAGAGTGTAATTCATTCCTAAGCAGGCAAGGAAACTCACCAGCTATGTGGAACTGACTTAATCATGAGACTTTTAATAATTTTAGGAAGCTCTACTACCGCACAAGATTAAGTGCAGTGATGTCACTAACACCAAACATCCGATCTGCGCTGTCCTATCCAGCAAGCCCAAAGGCAAAGAATAGCCAATTCAAACATGAAAGAAGAGGTTTAATGCTGAAAACAAAGAAACATTGTATTATAA
>WEKX01009621.1:7792-22313 GCA_013390025.1 Pitta sordida
CTAAAGGCAAATGCATTTTTAAAGTAATGTTTGAGTTCAAATTGATCTAGTCCAGGATGGAACATTAGAGACTGTTTAAAGACATTTAAAATATGTGTATGTGTATATGTACACCTACAGAGAAAAATACGTTACTAGACAACCAAGTGTATCTTTCTTACCATACGGACAAAATAAAAACTAGAAAAGCAGCCTGAAACTTCAGGGTTAGTAAAATATGACTGTAGAATCATTCTGGATTTTAGTATCATTTTGATGACATGTATTATTATTACAAGTACAATTTCTTTCTGGTAAAATTATATTGTATCCACAAAATTAGGTAACAAGTACCAGTATAAATGGCATATTCATTTTAATAGCCATATTTCTGCTCCTCCTATAGACCAGAAAGAATGTTAACATTCTTGCACTCCCAGGGTTCTCAAATCAGTTTCACCACAGATAGCGGTGTTTGGAACTATTTAGTTGTTTGCGGGGATGGGGGTTAGTGTAGTTTTTATTCAGAGACAGGCTGTGGAAAAGTGGGGTCAGTGCTAAATCAACTCTCAGAAAACAAAATACAATGGAAAATTGAAAAGTGCCCCTTATACAGCTTTAAAATACTTCTTGGATTACATAATCTCAGATACATTGCTTTAACATGAAGATCCCACCCAGATGCCTCGCAGCAGCAAACAAATTAAAACTTCTACATGAAGACTCTGGCAACTAAGTATTTATTGTAACTGTAAATGCAGGAATATGAGTTATGTGAACAGATAGTTAATATTCTATATTACAATTTTATAATGTTTTGTAGCGTGATTCATTGACAGTGAATCCTGACTTGGAGGTGCCTACTCTGTTTGGCTGGAAGAATATTTATGACTGAGATACAAGGTCAGCTCAGATCTGGCAGAACTCATTAGTTCAGGTGCAGTGATGTGGAAATGCTCATAGCCCTTCTGAAGCTAGCACTAATACAGAAATAGTACATCTGCCATTTGTGCATAAATCAGATACTGAGCCAATTATAAACTGTTTTCAATAAAAAGACATAATAGGCATCTCCACAACCTCTTCTCCCAAAGAGGAGTATTTCTTGTTAGGTATTTGGAACATTCTGCTTCATCAGAAAGCAATGTGGGTCCCTCTTAGACTATTAGTTCTGAGCACTATGGGTGACTCCTTATCCATTTTCTAGAAGGGTTTAATAGATTAAAGCATAAATGCACAGATGGAGCCTGCGCCAGCACAGCATTTAAACAAATAAGAGGTCCTCACCCACAGTCAAAGATCGAGTGACTGGCTCTGTAGGAAACAGCTGACGAATGTTACAGAAAGAATAAAATTACAGCTGCATCTAAACTGATTCTTGCAGTATCTCTATCATTTCTGCTTGCTTTTTTTCCTACATCTCCTAAGGATCTGCATTTTTCACCCATTTCCCTCCATTTACCTATGTCCTTGATTCAGCATAAATGTAGCTGCTTCTTATTATGCATATGAATATACAATATCCTCAAATTTTAGATGCTTAAATGCCAGTACACACAACCAGGAGGCATGACAACTAATAGTACCCTATGTGTCATACAATGCAATTCCCTTAACAGTATGTTTCCATCCAGTGATGCTATGTTTTTGTATTTCTAAGATGGCTGCAGAGGAATGCCTGTCTAGACACTAATCATTACAGTATACAAGAAGTGGAAAGGCGGATTACCCCATCTGCTAACTGATTCTGCAACCAGAGGGAATCACAGATGGAATGGGATGGAGAAAATCTGCTCTCCATTCTCTAGCATGTCAGTACACAACCCATAATGAAAAAAAGATTTCTATGCATGGTATAACTTCATGCAAACAAAATAGCCAGTTCTGACACAATGGCTTCCAACACTGTTCATTTTTTGCTGATTGTGACAGTTTGAGGTGGTCCTCAAAGCATTTTACAGACTCAAATACTTCTGGAAATGGTGTTGAAACACAGTCTTTCTCCACAGCTAATCAATCTTCTGACAGTAAAAAGGTGATTATGTATGCTCCTTTTTTTTTTTTCTTTTCCCCTCCTTTATGCGGGTTTCTATCCAAAGTAGAGATTATGAATGCTTATCTACTCTTCTTAAGAGTTTTGCTGAAATTGACTTAAAAATCTATTTATTAGCTCCTGGCTGCCCATTGCTTTAATTATTTTCTGTGCTATGATCAGTTAATTATTTTAAAGAACAACTTACTCTAAAAAAGCCCTGTTTTTTGTCCCATCATAACTTGGTATTACATATGCTTTTCCTTCTTTCAGACCTTGTTCTCAAACCATGCATCATTCTTTAAAAAGACACATTGTTGCTATAAAAACAAAAGCTAGGCATGGTAACTAGTTATGGGCAGACAGTACAAGAAGTCATAAAGGCTGGTGATTTAAAGGAAATCAGTTAGAACTCAAGGTAGCTGCTTGCAAGCAGAAGAAAAAAGTTTATTTTTGGCCCAAGAACCAAGGAAAAAGTAACAGCAGTGTCCCCTGCCCTGTCAGGTGTCAAAAGCCCCTGTCCAGTTTTGCCACCAATTTTCATACCCTTGCTCATACATATACAAATCACTTAATGAATATTCATCCCTTCACCATTATGTCATAAATTTGCACTTTGCCGTAAGTCCTTCAACCAATCCGCTCTGATATTTCACATTCTTGTCTCCTCCTTTTGGCTAGTACGCTCTT
This sequence comes from Pitta sordida, assembly GCA_013390025.1. NCBI lineage: Eukaryota > Metazoa > Chordata > Aves > Passeriformes > Pittidae > Pitta > Pitta sordida. The sequence continues at coordinate 10,494 of WEKX01009621.1, forward strand.
CTGTTTACCATTCACGACTGGGAGACAAGGTGTTTCACCTTAAATATTTGGTCTTAATTTTCAGGCCACTTGCATGATTTTTAAATCTACTAATCCTTCTAAAATTCACTACATCTTCACTAAAATTTAACTAAAATCCTTAAATCTCTAAGCTTCTACTTAACTCACTAAAATCTATAGCTTTCTGAATCCCCAAATCACTGGACTGACTCAAACCTATATTCTCATTTCCATGTAATCATGTATTGTGTAGAGCCATGTAAGTTCAGAAAACATTTTTCTCAACTAATCTACTATCCTAGCCTGTATTATCCCACATAACATTTTAGATGCAGACATCATATTACAATCTTTTTGTGAAACAAGTACATCCTACAACTTGTCTTAATCACTAGTGAGCAAAACCATCAAAACTTTTATAACCAACATGTATAATAAGTGTGATGCAATTCTTGGTCTAAGGTAAAAATAGAGGGGGAAGGTGATAAATGTGGCTATTGCATGGAAAAATATATTGAAATGGTTATATTAATATAGACAGAATATAAAACAGATGTACAGTTGGCCTTCTTGCACTTCGCACCCCCCATATTGCATCTTCACAGCAGCATGATTTTTTAGCGATGAAGGAGGCCCCTTCTCGCAACTGTACATGCGTGACCTGCCGCGGCAGCAGCAGCTTGGCTGCCTGTGCCATTCTGCCGGCGGCCGTGGCAGCTCCACTTTGCCACCCTACCCCAGGCTCCGCCACTTCCCCACCTTCCCTGGGCATGGCCCGGGCTCCGCCGTTTCATCACCCACTCCTGGCACGGCCACCACAGCAACTGATACACAGCAACACAGTGTCAAAATAGCGCCGGGAAGACGTCTGAGGGTGTGGGGCAAATTTGCATATTAATGAGCTGCCATTCAACGTGAAAGTAGGGCATTGCGGGACGCAATTAAGGCCGCGGGTCTGCGATATAGGAGGCCCGACTATAATTACAATTACTGTGAACCAATAAAGAGAATACCTTGATGTCCTTGAATTTTCTGATTATTATTCTTGACTTCATATAGCAAAACATATTGCCACCAACAGTTCTGGTCAAAGCAGTGAATTAGTATATAAACAAAACAGTTATAACGTATAGATTCTTACAATAAGCAGTCAATTCAATTAATTTTTTGACATCTCCACCAGTTTATTTCTGTTTAATTATACTCAGTTTCCTCTAGAGATTGCCACTATTATTTTCCATTTAAGTTGAGCTGTAAGTAAGTTCAGTTGTTAGGGAACACATATATCTAGTATTTAAAATGTATCAAGTATCTTGTTCTTATGCAAAATAAAGTTCTTTGCTACTCCTTGGATAACAGGAAGAGGCCAAATTATATGACATTATGGTCCTTACTTTTAGAAGTTTCTGAACCAGTTCAGATTTTCAGACTGTAATATAAGACATTTCTAGAGAAAGGTATCATAGTATCATAGTGTTGATAAGGTTGGAAAAGACCTTGAAGGTCATCTAGTCCAACCTATAATCCAAATAAAACCTAACAGCTATAATATTTATATCATGGCCTTCAACACCTCATCCAGTCTACCCTTAACCACCTCCAGGGATGGCGATTCAACCAGCTTTTGGCAACGCATTCCAATGCTGAATCACTCCCTCAGTGAAAAACTCAGGGTGTCCCTGACTGTGACAGAGGGTTGCACCTATGTGATCTTGAAGGTCCCTTCCACAATATGACACTTTCTTTTGTTTCACAATACTGGTTTCAGGCTACTGATTTTTGATTTTCTCTAAATGTTGTTCACTGTATTGTGCTACCTTGGTAAAACTGTTTGCATCAAAATTAAAATGATGTAGATAATAAATAACTCCCAAATTGCATATATTTTTGTTCAAACCATTCAATGAATTCAATGAACTGTGCAAAAATTTTAAATGCCTTTGGCAAAATGAGTCACTTTTGTATTCTTTCTGTAGAGATGAAGACTCCCATCTTACTGACACTGATTTCTTCTGTCATAGAGGCCCTTTACTTTTATCTGCAGGTATGGTCACATGTCAAGAATTTGGGCCTTCAACATGACTGTCTGTCAGTGGCACTGTATGTCTTGTTGCTATGTATTTTAGAGAATTTAATGTTGAATCAGACAACAAAGTACCAGATTAGATCCAAAATTCCCTACTACAGAAATGGAGATAGCATTTTTTAAAAGAATATTCTGTAAAAAATTGTCAGCTTCAGCCTGACAGCTTCAGCCAAAGAATCTTACAAGTGTAGTGCAATTTGCAGATATATTTTTGCAGAGATAATTTCCACTGTGCTGGAGCAGAATTCTACCAGTGCAAATGATCTCTGCAAAAATATATCTACAAATTGCACAACATCTGTAAGACAAAAACTAAGCTAAAAATTCCCGCTGGAGAAGAAAATAAAAAAACAACACCTCAGTCTGGCAGCTTAGCTGAAGAAAGGTTTATTTCAACATACCTACCTGTATTTCCTTTACTGTGTAACAATGAGGATCAATAGTAGGAAGGCAACAGAACAGACACTTCATCATTCTAAATTCAAGAATTTTGGAAAGGTTCAATGATATAACCAGTTTTTATAAATTATACTGATCCTAGAACCAGTACATTAAAGAAATTTTATTTATTATAGGAATGTTCTTTTAAATCATTAAATACTAGGGAACATTCTTTTAAATCATTTAAGCAAACTATTGTGCCTCCTGAACACAGAGGTCTTTCAAACTTCATTGCAACAACAAAAGTATTGAACTCAGATGCTTCCAAAATGTATAAACAATTACAAAGTAAATTACTGCAGTTATTATACTGCACAATTAGTGGGAGACCATGTACAAACTACCAGTTTCTATTGTATGTGTTCATATTGTTTAGGATATTCCATAAATTTACAGAAACTTTCCAGATATCTCAGATTTACACTGATCAAATTTTGGCAGGAAAAAAAAGAGTAATTTTTCTACTTTACTGACTACTGGCTATATATATAGTTGCTCACACATCACATAAAAGCTTCAGAATTAATAATATGTAACATTGTATGTAATATATTAAATAACATACTTAACTGTTGTGACAACCTTATCAAAAATCAGTACAGCAGAACTCAGTTATCTGTATTGAATCTTGCATGAAATGAAAGAAAAAGTAAACTGTGAACAGCCTTTTACTTTACTTCCCTTACTGGTATTCCCCTCTACGGCTATTACAACCTGATCCAGGCGAGCAGCCAGACACCCACACAGCTCACTTCCCCCTGCCCAGCAGGTCTGAGTATAGAATAGAAAGATCAAAAGCCAGAGAAGGCATTTGTCAAGAGAAAGAGTTTAATAGATTAAGGAATACAAACCAAAATCAGAACCAAACTAATGGTTGTGATGCAGAGCTGGTCAGTCACCACTTCTCATCAGCACGGTGACGACCACCAAGTCTCCCAACAGTGGCCACCTTGGAAGAAGCCCACATCCTTCCGCTTGTCTTCATCTATCCCCAGTTTTGACTGTCAAGCATGGTATAAGCTAGCTCTTTTGTCAATGGTAGGCAACCGTCCCAACTCTGTCCCTTTCCAAATTCTTGTTTACCTCTATCTTACATTCTGAGGATAGGGGCAGAGTGAAAAATGGGGAAAGCTTTGTCATTGTGCAAATAGTGCACAGGAACAGATAAATTATTAGTGTGTTGTCAATATTGTTTTAGACAAAATCAAAAACATAGCTCCCTACTGGCTGCTGTGATGAAAGTTAATTCCTTACCAGCCAGGTCCAGTACCATGGCCTATGTATAACATAAAGCCATGTAGCGATTTTTTTTCACTAATTTAAGATGAGATGCGTCCTTTAAAAGCAGGTAATGGTCACAAAAGACTTTCTAAAAGGTATTTCCTGCAGATTATGTGCTGTTCATATTGATAGGAAAAGAACAGAGCCAAAGAAACAGGTCCAAGAAATAGGTTTTCTGAGTTATTCTCTTTTTTTCTAGCCTGTGGACAGAGCCAATAAAAAAATACACTGCCATTACAGCAATTACCAAAAGTCTTAGTGAAATGGACCCAAATCAGAGACCTTTCTAAACGGTATGAAATATGAGAGCTTTGTATTTCAGGAGCTCTATGAACTGGAAAGTGGCTGCATGGTCCATTTTGCAATAAGGAAAGAGTACCAGTGTTTTGACATTGAAAATAACGTCTGCGTCCCACATTAGGGCTTACACCAAGTTATTATGGGGAAGAAGGAAGTGAAGTCTTCCTCCTACAAGCGCTGCCCATCACGGGACACCATGCCATGTCATGCAGCACAGTCACAGCTGAAGGAGACCTGCCTACTCAGGTTGAGGCCACTCATCAGTCCTGTATGACCCACAGCCAGATCACTTTGCCCCTGGGCAGGTCTTGGCAAAGGACAGTGGCACATTTTGGCTGTGTGGTTTCATCTTCTGCAGAAATTAAACCCCTGTCACACAGGATGAGGAAGCCTTGAAGAGGGACTCCACTTCAGCTCAGTGTCTGGGCACACTGTAGTCTCCTACATAACCTGGGGTTGCTACAAAGTTTAAATATGGAATCGAGGTTTTGCATTAAATAGAAGATACTACTATGCTATGGTAGGCCTCTGTATTGCTCCGAAAGGAAACACTTTAAAAGTCCTTTTCTCACCAAAGTACCTACAAAATACCAAAAGACACAGAACTCCAATATTCCAGAATTCACCAATTCCTAATCTGTGTGTGCGTCAATACGCACACCCTCCTTTCTCCCTTCTGAGAAGCCTGCATTTCACACACTTCAATTCTCGATTCCCAACGTGGGGCTGAGCAACGGCATGCCCATCTTCCAAGGCCAAGTCCTCCCGAGGCAGCGCTGCCGCCACAAACAGCTCAAACCGCAGGGTACCAGAGAGACCTGGCACTGCGGGGTCCCAAGGAGAGTTCTGTCACGCTGCATTAAGGGAATACACGTCACGGAATACCGAGCATCCCGTGCCGCGGGGTCTGGAGGAGATGCACTGTCCCTCCTCCCGGAGAGAAGCTTCACCGACGGGGCCGGGAGCTCTTTCCCCAGGACCCCCGCCCGAAAGAGAGGTCTGGGAGCACCGTGGCCTTGCCCGCTGAGTAGGAGGGAGCTCTCGCCCACACCCCGCTTAGGAAGTGGCCGCGGCTGCGAAAACGAGGAAGTGGCTGATCCGGCTGCTCTGAGACAGGGTCCATCNGGGAATCCCGAAGGATTAGGAACGTCGGAGAGCGCTGGGTAAAGGCAGAAAAGAGAGCCGGAGGGCTCAGCAGCGGACGGGAGGAGTGAGGCGCACTGGGGCGCAGGAGCGTGCTAAGAAGCGGCGGCAAAGGGGGGGACTTAGGTCGGGAGGGAGGGGACGGCTGTAAAGACGGCTGTAAATGCGCTTCACCGCAGCGCTTCGGAAACTGAATACCACTAGATTAGAGTCTCGGAATATTTAACCTAAAATCTAGGTACACCAGGAGAAAAAAATCATTATGTCTCGATGCGTTATTGTGATGACAGGTTTTGAACCAAGCCAAGCGTACGCAAAAGAAGGGCTTGTGCATAACCTAGTGCCTGAAAAAATGTCTTTTAAAATCCGATTTTTTCCTATAAAACTTCCCTGTTTTGTTTCCAAGAAAACAAATGAAGTTAGTGTATTACTAGAAGTGCTGAAAGTAGTTGATTCTACAAGCTTAGTGCCAAGTAATTTCTCTCTGTTTTATATGTTCTGACAGCATTATTCATTTATCTTTGTTAGCACTGTACTGCGTAAACTTGATGTTGTGATTGGATAAATCAGTTTGAACTGTTATTTTGATGTTTTATTGGACAAAGATAACATTTTTGTTAAGTGAAATAATCCATCTGAAGAGTGGCAAGTGGAGTCCCAGTCCCACTAAGTTACATGATATATTATAAAACAATTATTTTAAACTATTTTAAAAGGAAATGGTTCATATTAAGGACATTAATATCTTTTGTTGTTGTTGCTTTTAATTTTGGGGTTTTATTAGATTTCTTTCATTCTCTTTTTGTCCCCAGAAGCTTATATCTCCTGAACATGCGGGCTTAATCCACAGAGCAATCCATTGGAATAGTCAAGCGGTACAGAACTATGTACTGTCAGCATGTAAAGCTGTGTAATTTTGCAGGCTTGGAGGCCATAAGCAGTAGCAGTGTAGAATAAATTGAGGCAGTCCACTTTGAGGAACTGGGTCTTTTTTTGTGTTTTTTTTTTCTTCATCCGTCTGTTCAACATTGAGAGATAAACAGACAAATAAGGAAGTTTGAATGCTTTTTATATTGTGACAGTTATCCTGTGGGGGAGAAAGATTATTGTTGTATATATGTATATTTGAACTAAAGAGTTTGAAATCAGCTATGATTCTTTAAAAAATGGCTGAAATAGATAAAAGTATATAATTGGCTCGGGTTTCACATTCACTTGAGATAACTGCAAAATACCAAGAGAAATAGAGTTGACGTGTTCTGGTTTTCCTTCTCTTAAAAAATACTAACACTGTCACGGCAGAAGTGCCTTTTGCACAGCGTTGCAGTTCTGATAGAAGAACAAAAGTAGATCTGAAGTCACAGGAAGACAAAAACTGAAATTTATTTTTAGAATTAGCTAGTAGTTTATTTTGAGCACAAAATAACGGATTAGAAGACTATTGGTTAAATTATATAATGAATTTAAGCACCCTTGAAGAAACCAATGACCAAAACCCCAAATGTAGTAATTTCATTGGTCTCCTATCCTTTCTTTTGGATCTGTTATGCCAGAGGCGTCAGAAGTGGAAGAAATCATATCTAAAATGCATGTTGTGTTCAGAAGTCAGGGACTCATAATCTTTGGGAGATTTTTGTTAGGTTTTGGGTTGTTTGGGGTTTTTTTGGTTTTGTTTTTACATTAGGCTTCTTTTTTCTTCCTAATCTTTTTTCAATATGCAGTATTTAGCAGAAATCAATGAGTCATTGTTGGTTTTAATACCATGACTGTAAGAAATATTGTTTGCATCTGAATCCACTGAAGTTTCTAGGTAATGTCATCCTTTTTCCAGCTTTATAGACTTTTGGGCCGGTGCCTGTGGACCTGTTGTGTACACATTAGACAGACTGTGCCAGAATCTGCTTTCAGTTGCATGTTTAGCTCCAGAATGGCACAGCTGAAAAGGAGAACTTGTCTGGGTTTATATCATAATTACAAGGAATACAAGATTTATCTTTTGATATAGTATTTAAGGAAAAATTCTAATGAGCTGTTTAAAACTGCTTCTTTTTTACTCATTGTAACATGTGCTTAAATGAGTGGCTCCACTGAGACAGAAGTAGTTGTACTATTCAAGGTATCTATTAAAAAGCAGGTGTTTCGTGAGTGTCAATAGTAAGATTGAGTCATGAGAATGAAAACTCTTACCTTGCAAGGATTTAGAGAAGCAGTTTCTTAACTTCTAATTTAAGGAAAAATAAAAAGTTGTTTTAAGAAAAAAATTTTATAGTCCAGTTTAACAGTACTTTTGTTTGCATTTTACGAAAGAAGAAAATTTTCAGGATGATAAGAAGGCAGTTTACTTTATGTCTCAGCTAGAATTTCTAGAAATGCTTTTACAGAAAAACACTTAATATCTCCACCAGTTTTACAGACAAACATTGTTAATTTCTGCAGTTGGATTTAAGCCTCTTGACCACTCTTGAGAGAAAAAACAGCTTTGGGCTTTGCAGTATCCTTCCCTGTAATTTTATACCATAGAACATAGTACAATACACAATTACTAACATTTATTTCAGGCATAGTAAAAATAAGTAAAGTTCTTTGTTAGTATTTGCATTTTTCTCATTTAATTTAAGGTTTCAGCAGTAAGATTACATAGCTGATACTTTCTAGCTTTTAATTTCCTGACACGATAATGTGGAGGCATACAATTACGCAGAAGAAATCCTTTTGCCAATGATTTTTGTCTTGTTTGTTGGGAAGAGGAGAAAACATCTGCACTGCAAGTGCAGGAAGTGTGAAGGAGCCCATATGCTGCTGCACCAAAAAGAAACCATTCCAGCATTTGCTGTAGGAAAGATTACTTAATAAATATACATCATGTTTGACCAAAAAATGTCGCCTGCCTCAAAGATATAAAATACAATTTTATAGTTTTTCCTTTACATTTCAAAGTTAAAAATTAGATTATAACTGACTGTACCTGTACATACAATGGTTAAATGACCACTTCTTTAGAAGTGGCTCTTCTAAAAAATGTAAGGAAGAGTAAAATATTTTTGAGCCTCACAGAAATCCTAGTGTTCTAAAGAGACTTCAGTATATCCATACTGGGAAAACTGTTATTTAATATCTTCATTAATGACACATATGAAGGTATCAAGTGCACTTTCATAAAATTTACAGATGACACCAAGCTGAGTGGTGCAGTTGACACACCCAAAGAACATCTGCTATTCAGAGGGACCTGGACAAACTCAAAAGAATGGGGTCATGGGAATCTCTTGACGTTTAACAAGACCTAGTTCAAGGTGTTGCATCTGGATCAGGATAACCTCTGGTATCAATCCAGGCTGGATGATGAACAGATCAAGAGCAGTTCTGCTGAGAAGGACTTGAGGGTGCTGCTAAATAGGAGGCTGGACATGACCTAACAATATGCATTTGCAGCCTAGAAAGCTAGTTGTACCCTGGGCTGCACCAAAAGCAGTGTGGCTGGCAGGTTAAGAGAGGAGACTCTGCTCTGTTCCAGTGAGATCCCTCTAGGAGTGCTGCATCCAGCTTCAGGGTCCTTAGCACTGAAAAGACACCTTTTGAAGTGAGTCTAGAGGAGGGACACCATACTGTTTACAGTAGAGCATGTATCCTATGAGAAAAGGCTTCGAGATTTGGGATTGTTCAGCCTGGAGAAGAGAAAGCTTCAGAATGACCTTCTTTCCTGTGAGGTTGGTGAGGGCCAGGATCAGGTTGCACAAGGAGGTTGCATATGTCCCATTCCTATAAATGTTCCACACCAGGCTGAATGGATCTTTGAGCACCCTGGTCTAGTGAGAGGTGTCCCTGTCCACAGCACAGGGGTTAGATCTAGTTGATCTTCAGAGTTTCCTCCATAGTATGATTCTATGGTATGCAAAGTGCTGTGAGCTTTCCCTTCATACCAGGTACCAGAGCAACTAATGGAATATTAACATGTACAGTCATACCTCGCATGATGCTTTCTCTATCGCGACCTCACCAAACCACAAAAATTTTCCACGCAAATGTGCCTCAGTGATTGCGGAGTGATTTGGGGAGTAATTCATAGAGCTTCCTGGTCGACACATGTGCAGTGCCAAGGGGCAGTGCTAGCACTCCCTCTTGAGTGGGACTGGTGTGGGGCAGCCACACAGTGCCTCCGGCTCACTGGGGACAGCTACAGATCACGCCCTTATGAGTGCTGCGGAGGTTCTGTGGCATTTATATGTAGTCCTGCAGTGCTGTGCCGCAGTCCCTGCCTGGCTCCTGTGTGTCTCCATGCCCAGTCCCTATCACAGAAGGCTTACACCATGGCATGCCTTAGGGTGCATGGGGCATTTTAGTCCAATGCAGGGAAGCATCAGTGCTGCCTGCCTGTGGTATGCCCCGGGAGTCTCCAGGGGTCTCCCCAGGTAGAGAGGGCTCAGAAACACTTCCCTTTGCTCCCCTGTGCTGTGAGAGCCTGTGGAGAGGAAAACGCTCCCCAGCTCTGCTGATTGGCTGGGAGTGAAGTGATGGGCGTGGCCTATATGCATATTAATGCTCTGCAACTGTTTGTGGATGAAATGGCTTGCGAGAGACCTGTTCCTCTCGACTACAGAGGTATGATTGTATTAGATTCTAAAAAAACTGGGTACAAGAGTATAATACAGATAATTTGTTAAGTTTCACTATCACTCAATATGTAACAAACTGATGTTAGAATGTATTAGCTGACTAGCTAGGACTGCTCGGTCCTTCTTCCAGCTTTGTTCTACATAATTTGCCTTGGGATAGCGATCCTCACAACACATATGCATTGCCAGGTGTTCTGAATGGGCAAAATGTCTAGCAATATTTCGAACACCTTCTCTTCCTTTTAGAACAGAAGGAACATTTCAGCACTGACACTATGTAGAAGTGATGTGTGATCTGCTAAAATCTTTTGTAAAGAAACAGGACTAGTCCAGCCACATGAATCCCTGAGGCAATGCCTAGACTAGGGGTAGAGTTGAAATTGACAGGAAACAGAATTCTGATTGGAGGTAACTAGAGAAAACACATACAAGAAGTGTTAGAGTGGAATATGTACCAGGAAGCAGGCATATAATTACTTACTATATTATTATTATATTATTACTTACATAATAAATTCTTATATTAAATAACAGATTCAATAAAATGAGTAAGGGATCATCATTAAATACATCAGCCACAACCTACACTTACCCTTGTGGGTAGTCTTCCGCTCTGTTTTTCCACCCTATTTGGATTAAATAATGAAGTAAGTGAGGAAAAAAAAAGAAAAAATGAAGAGGAGAATAACACAAAAATTCCAAGACCGCAGACGATAGAACATGTTGAAACCAGTGTACTGTCTCTTAGCTAAAGCCAGTGTGACTGAAAGCATCTGAGCGATGCTAGACCTAAAATGTATGCGGCTGCTGACTATTGAGTGTGTAGTTCTGCTTTTAAAAATTCTGGTGTCAATATCAAAGTGGGCTTAGTTTAAAACTATGTCTACATATTTCTAGATTCCTCAGTTTTTTGTAGAGTTGGCTGAAAGCTTGATTTAAAAAATTGAGATTAGAAATCTGCTATAAAGATAATCTTCTCCCCAAAAAAATTCTTGTGAAATTCATTAGCAAAAAACCTCGACTGGAAAAAAGCTTTTGTTTTTATTTGGGTTTTTTTTTCCCTTTTTTTAAAAAAGAATATAGAAAAGGAAGTGAGTAGTTGTACTAAGCAGTTGCTTACAGATGAATTCCTGCTCTGGGAAACTCACATTGAATTTGATAACCTGAATCAAGAAGTTCACGCTATGTGAAAAAAAACCCCACAACAAAACTAAGATTTTGTCAAGGTGCAAGTCTTCAGTATCATAGAATCACAGAAAGGTTTGGGTTGGAAGGGACCTTAATAATCATCTAGTTCCAATTGCCCTGCCATACACAGGGATGCCTTCTACTAGACCAGGTTGCTGAACATATGAAATGCAGTGAATGTTAAGTAAAGTAAGCAGGGTTAATATCATCATCCTTGACATAAAGTGTTAGGTTTCACTGCTGCATTTCAAAGAACACATACGAGTTCCACAGTGTTTTGCTCAGAAATTAGTAAAGTAAGTAGGATGTTTACGTAAGGATTATTTTTGCAGAAGATAATGCCTATCTTTTTGGATGAGTGGAGCATCTCTTGACTTTCTGGGAATAGTCACTCATTTAAAGTAAGTATCAAGAGAATGATAACAAGTCTTAACAGTTCTGGTCATGTATGCAGTAGGTCACCCCAGAATTGAAATGGTCGTCTAGGAGGCTTTTTCTGTTCTCAGTTAGCATATATAGTTGGTAAGAAATCATATGCTCCCTCAAGTGACAACTGTGTGACAGTCTTTATCCAGTTGATGCATTAAAGATCTGATCTGCAGGTATTCTATGCACAGAAGTGCAGGGAGAAAAATCCAGTAAGGAATGAGCAAACTCAGACCTACTGGAGCATGTTTTCTGCAAAGGATGCAGAGCTGTGTTCGTTTGGAAGCAGTGATGTGTTGAGGGAACGTTGCTAGTGTGAAATCCAGTTGACTCTGACTCTCA
>WEKX01009623.1:0-14570 GCA_013390025.1 Pitta sordida
TGTGATGGCAACTATATCTTATCGCTCTTGATACACCATAATCTCCAGTTTTTCCTGTTTGTTACCCAGGCTGCGTGCATTGGTGTACATGCACTTCAACTGTGCTGTTGAATATGTTTTTGGATCATTTTCACCATTTTCAGTGCCCTCTCAAGTGACTGCCAGATCCCCTTCCCCCTTCAAACCTAATTTAAAGCCCTGTCAATGAGTCTTGCCAGCCCNAGGACCCTGAGAGATCATGTATGGTACCAGCTTGATTCCATTACAACAATTTATCAGCTGCTGTCTGATTAAAATGAAAGAGAACATTCAGGTTCCTTTTTTTTTTTTATTATAATACTTGCTATGACAATCATAAGAAAATCTTATAATGAAGGTCAAGACTTTTTGTGATGACTTACTAATTTACCAATTATTTACTATTGTTTTTGTTGGGTTTTTTTTTTTCTCAGAGGTTAGCCTAAGTCCAGTCAAACTTGGTTAGTCAGTAGAAACTGCATTTTTTGTTTTAGGAAGTCGGAAACAGTTTTGAGTAAAAACCAAAGCTATTGCTTAAAACTTTATGTGAGAGATTAAAATCATGAAACTCCAGAGTAAAAGAAAAGAATATTCATAAAGTGTAAAGGAAGAAAGAAATATGAGATATGTATGCTTATTTCTAGAACACGTGTAGAGGTTCAAGGTAACTTTTACTTATTTAGTAATGCTCATCTACAAAGTATCATCAGCCTAGGGAGTTGTTGGAGTCATCATGCCTAGAAATGCTCAAGAAATGATTGGACTTAGTGCTACAGTTTAGTTGGCAAGGTGGTGTTTGGTCAAAGGTTGGACTTGACGATCTTGGAGGTCTTTTCCAACTGTAATGGTTATATGATTCTGTGATTTTAACCGTCACTTCCTGAAAACTGCTGCTCCTGACAGTTCCTTATGTTCCTATTGACTCTTCAGGCAAGCCCAAACACCTTCATGTTTCCCTTTTTCTCTTGTCCTACTCCCTCTCACTGATAAACACAATTTCTTACCAGCAAGTTAGATAAAATACTTTGAAGTGCTCAAGCTATGCCAGCAGAGGTTTAATCTTAACGTTAGGAAGCGTTTTTTCACAGAGAGAGTAATTGCATATTGGAATGGGCTGCCCAGGGAGGTGGTGGAGTCGCCATCCCTGGAGGTGTTTAAGAGAAGACTGGACGAGGAGCTTAGTGACATGGTCTAGCTGGGGGGTGTAGGGCTGGATGACCCTGGGCCCCTTCCGGCTCGGAGTGGCCTGCTAGACTGTGAGGGATCTAGGTTGGTGTTACGCTCTGGGATGTGCTCTCGGTCTCTGTACGGGTGTTAGCTGGTGAGTTGGACTAGATGATCCTTGTGGGTCCCTTCCAACTCATAATATTCTGTGATTCTGTGATTCTGTGAAGTAACCACAGGTAGGAAGTCTTGTCTGCCTGAGCATCCCCTGCCCAAAAGTCACAGAATCACAGAATACTATGAGTTGGAAGGGACCCACAGGGATCATCTAGTCCAACTCACCATCTAACGCCCGTACAGAGACCGAACTCACATCCCACAAGTCCAAGCCAGCCTTCAGCCTCCAGCAGGTCTCTGGCACATGTCCCCATGAAGTTCAATATATTTAATTGAAAAATGTCAACTATTGCCCTTTCCACATCAGTCAGACAGTGAGAAAATGGCCAGAGAGTTGAGGTGGAAGAATTATGGGAGAGTTATCCAAAGTCATTGGATGTGGATACTCTGACCAGAGATCACCAGAGACTGCAGTGCAGTTCTCCAAAGAAGGATCTTGCTTTGTGCTTTCACCTCCTGCAGTTACACGATGTCCTTATCAAAGAAAGCAAGATTACAATCTGCCCACACAACCACATACCATGTGTTATTTTTAACTACCCTACAAATGGTACCTTTTTCCATCCTGATGGTTAGCTTTTCAGATACTGGAAATTATTCTGGCTATGTATTATTGTAGCAAATAGATTTCCTGTTGGTCTACATAAAAGAAATCGTAATTTTCCCATGATTTCAGTGTGGGTATAATTTTAGAACCTTGGTGTGACAAGGAAGAGTAATAAACGAAAATAACGGAAAGAAGGACAGTGATAGATAAAGGCATGAACATGGGCTACACATTCCTCTATATGTCATGTTTCTAATTTTTTATTTGTTTGGTTTCTATTTTTACTAGTCTGTTGTTTATGCTTTCTAAAATAGTGTTCCTAAATACACAGACATTGCTTCCTTCAAACTGCACCAGGAAGATGACAGGAGGTTCATGAGAGGAGCAAAGACATGCAGAGTTGCCTTATTTTAACATTGTTTATTATTTAGTTCCTTCTTTAATTTTTGAGGAAAGTGTTTCTGCAAGTCATACAACTCCTAATCTAAGTGCTGTGCTGGAGTCTTAACTTCTGAGATGCTTCTCATTTTGACAGCAGTTGGATGGATTGGATCCCTGGCAATTGCTTCCGGTGATGTTCTAGTTTGTTTTGTAAAAAGGATGCATCTTTGAAGCAATTAATATATATTCAAGACAAGAACCCCAGGTCATGGGGGAAATGAAGAATCTCTTGCATAGTGCTTTAAAATCAGCTCCATGACAAGGGCTTAGGTCTACCAGGAAACATCATGTGACCCAATTAAGCAAGATCATTGACCAGCAACTCTTCTTGCCACTTGCCAGTTAGAAGCAATCTTACCTTTGTGTTACAGATCATCTCCATCTATTAAGTCTCACCTCACAAAAGGCATTTCCAAGAACCCCTGTATAGCTTCCTACAGTCTTCATCACTTATATTTCTAGCAGTCCAGTGAAATCCTCTTATGACTTAAAGGTACCTCAGAAAACAGTGCAATTCCTAACCAGTTGTTTTACCTTATAAACAAAGGAATTATTTCTTCAGCATTATTAAGTATATTATAAGGGATAACAATGAGCGGCTAATTTTCACTAAGTCTAGACATCCAGACCTAGCAATGTAATTTATAGCTTATGCACATATTCAATCTCATAACAATTGTAAAAATTCAGCCCTTCTACAAGTATTGTTCTCATGTCATAAATTTCAAATCCTAAACTTTACATGTTTTTGACTGACAATGATATTGCAATGAAACAAGGATGCAAGGAAGCAGGGTGTAACCAGGATCAGCCAGTCAGCATTTGGCTGCCATGTATCAACACATAGCTTGCACAAAATCAGGATTAGGAAGAGTGCCCAAGGAGTCTTGTACATTAATTGAAAATGAGAGATTGGAATTTCTGCTGATTCTTTAAACCTGATCCAATATAACTGAGACAGAAAGGATTGAAATTTCTGAAAAATCTAGACAATTTCTATTTGTGCATAAGAACTATGTTCACAATACTGATTCCATGTGTTGATGCTCTCTGCAGTGCTATTTCACTCAGCTTTAGGCAACACTAAGGAGCTAACATGCACTTGCTGAACAGGAACAACATCAAACAGCTGAATTTAATGAAGATTTGTTAAGGAATTCCATGTCACATCAAACTAGTATATATTCTGATATACAGTGTGTTATTTAATTAAAAAAAACCCAACACAACAACCAGAAAACCCTACATGAACAACCAACAAAATCCCTACAACCCCAAGCCCTCCACATATTTAACTAAACCTCCTAAAAATATGTAACAATTTTTTGTTAGAATTGCTATATCAGTTTATCTAGTGAAAGCCAAATTCATAAGACAAAAAAGTCTTTTAATTCTTTGCATAATTCTCCAGAATATACTTTGAAGTATTAGTGAGTTCCTCTAGCACAACTAAATTTTAGACCAGAGTTTACATTTCACCAGTGAAAATATCTACTGTACGGTTCATATGAGAACTGTGAGCAAGTGAATTTAAATATTTATTTTTAACTATAGAGGCTTTCCCGAGATCCAGAGCAAAAGCGTGACTAGAGTAAACAGAAATTCTTACCTCCGATGGATGCCCAGCTCTAATAAAAGTACAAAGTGGATCAAAAGCTCCTGTTCCACAAGCCAGAAGATGAGTTCTGTTGTATCGGTGAAGGACACGGATGTAATTTGCACATTCATCCTAGTTTACATAAAAAACAACCATAGGAAAATATTAGCTTTTTTATGGTTTTTGATATGTGCCATTAAGTAATGTTCTTATACTGGACCTTTCTGTTCTGTTTCACTTCTTGATTGTAACTCTGTCCCACCAGTTTCATGGATGGAGAATTTCACATGAAGAAAAAGCAAGTCTAGTTCACTGATTTATAATAATTTACTTAAATGCTTAACCACTTAGGAGTTGTGAAGTTATAAAACACACTTTTATACTTTATTTTCAGAGATATTCTGCAAATCTAATTTTTTTAATTATTATTACATATACTAGACATTAAAGTCAGAACATAAGATGTGAATAGTCAGCAAATGGCTTCTCTCTCGAGTTAAATAAATTTTATTTCAAGAAAAATAACATTTTTTCTTACTTTTTTTCATAAGGCTACTGCACTATTAATTTCTCACATAATTGATTGCTAATCAATATTTTTTGTATTGTATAGCCTTTTACTTTATCTGTTCCCACTGTTTAAACTCTGCTTTGAAGGAGAAATATTAATTTCCCACTGGGCAATACTCTGGGACTCATTAGTGTACTTGCAGCTTCATAAATATTACAATTAAAACATCTTCAAACATTCCTTTGAGATTGAGGTCATTATTCTCCCTGTGCTAAACTAGAAATGGAGACAGTGAGATAAAAGTATCCAATGATTTTGGAACCCCTGGGATTTGGTTTTACAGAGTACTTTATATTTTGCAATGGTTTCTGTTTGGAGCAAAATTCCTGTTCATTTCTACCCATTGCTCAGCATTTCTGCAATTCAGACCCTGGGTTTTAAGATAGTCATGTTAAATTTAAGACTACTATAGTGGGATTAAGCTTAGCTAACTTTAGTTACTCCAGAGTTTAGACACGTTATTTATGCTATTCTTCTAGGCTCTTTCAATAGTCAGAGACGGCAGCCAGACATTTCCAAGAGATAATTAATACAACCCTAAAATAATTATGTAAAATAGAGTGGAGGAATTTCCTCTTTGGAAATGTGCCCTTCTTTGCTGATAGTTATTCTAGACTGCTATATTTGTATGGGAGGAATCCTGGACCTCATTAACCAGCTACAAGAACTTTATGTCAGAGAGGAAGAACCTGCAGTGGGCTCATGAGCAGAATTCAATGCTTGCAAATACACGAGAGATTAAAAACTAAGAAAAGATCTTTCTTCTTTCTTCAATTTCTTATGTCACGCATTGCAAGTATTTCAACTACCTCAGCAAAGTAAGAAAAAAAATCCTCTTTTGTTACATGATTCTCCTTAACCACTCATCCTGAAGATACATCATGCTAACTGAAACAAATAGGTAACCTACACAGGTAGGTAACCTGCTGAGTAATTAAAAATTATATATATATACATATGCACAAAAAAATCCACTTTAGTATAGTGGTGAGTGTCCCTGCCTTTCACATGGGAGACCGGGGTTTGATTCCTGCCAGGGAAGCAGAGGTGCCATTTAAGAGTTGGAATCGATGACCCTTGTGCATCCTTTCTAACTCAGAATATTCTGTGATTCTGTGAAAAGTCAAATCAACTTTGCAACAACTTATTTTTTTAGTTTCTTGATTTATAACTAATTTGTTCCTTTTTAAAAAAGTAAATAAATAAATAATAACTGTCAGACAAGTTGGGAGAAGAAATTGAGAAATCAGTAGGACATGATCCTTAACAGAGGTGCTCAATTTGTTCATTTCGCAAATATTTGCTGTTTTGTGGTAGCAAAATGGTACTCCATAAGAATTCTATGATACCTTACAGTTTTTTAAAAGGTGTTTCACTGGACACTAATGCAGTTCCTCATTCTTTTTGTCCTCCAAGTACGATCTTCCTGACTTATTCTCTCTGTTTACCCTCAGTGGTGGTCTGTTCCTTACTCCATGGTTTCATTTTTTATCCGCATACCCCTGCAGCTCATGGTCATTGTGTCAAAACCACCTTAGGGATTCAGTTTTGGGGTTTTTTTTAACTGAGAAAAACCTACAAATTTTTTCTTTTGTTCACCTTTATAGAAATGCCTGAAAAAATCTGTAGAAAAATAACAGGATAAAGACACCAAATATAGAAAAACAGTCATTCCAAATGGCTAGATTTCATCATTTATAAACAGATGACAAAAAGTGCTGTTCTGGGAAGGGTCAGGCAACTCGACACTGCAGCTGATCCTATTAATTATATACTGTCCACACAGCAAGGAAGAGATGCATCATCCAAGGAGACATTAAAATAGGACTTCTTTCTATTACAATTATTCATTAAATGCTGGGGTTGTCTTTAGGATACACCATAGATATATTAATAAATCTGTGGAATTTTGCTCATCTGAAACTTCTCCATGCAGAGGAGTTAGTCATCTCTACAAAATTTGATTTCTATATCTGAATGATTTCCAGTGGTGATAAAGTAATAAATGTCTCACAGGTGTGATTCCTGGCACACTAGATGACAGCTGAAGGATTTGTTCCCTTGGCTTCACATGGATGAGAAAATCATGGCCAGATTTTAAAATTATGCAAATGTTGTTAAGACAAGCTTAACTGTCCTATTAAGTTTGTTATAAGCTCTGAAACTCTGTTTATGACTATAATACTTGCATATTTACTGCTATAATATGAACTGATAACTTTTAAAGGTTATAAAAGCTTGGAAAAGTGGCCTGTTCTGTTCCATAGAAACAGAAAGGTGGCAGAGTATGCATGAAGCACTTCAATGCTGAAAAGCTTATTACAATATTCTCAGTTTTACTTAATGTTAATTTTAAATTGAGTAACAGATCTCTTGGAAAATAAAAATATAAAAAAGAAACAGCATGGAAAGAAGCAGAAAAAGAATGATATATCACTGATGAGTAATATTTTTCTCAAAGCTTCCAGTGCGAAAAATAGCATTCAGAACTTAGAACTGGCAGACGGTTGATTTTAAGACATTATGCTATTAAGTTGATATTGGTTTATGGTTACAAAAAATGAAGAAGATAAGAAAATTAGTAGGAAAGGTTTGTGTTCTGATTTAGATCCCTTTTAGGTTCAGCAATTTATCTTACTGAATACTGAACATATTGATGGAGAATTACTAAGGTTTGGCTGAGATCAATTAGTCTTACTCTTTCACATAGTCCATACATAATTAGGTCTCATGTGAGGATATTGTTTGGTATTACAGTATTTCCTGCTTTTAATATTTTAACATCTTTTTCTTAACAGATCCACTTCTGGAATCTTTTGACTATTTAAAAGTTCTGTGTTTTTCTATAAAGGTAATAGTTACACCAAACTTTCACGGTGCTGAGAGGTGTGGAAAATATATGAAACTCTTTAAATGATCACATTCACTGCAATGCATATTTGAAGATTAAAAAATATTTTGAGTTTTAGGGAAACTCATGAGTCTGAGGGGAATACCTTTGCATTGAAACAATAGTACTTATTTCTGCATTTATTTAATCAAAAGAATACTCTAAAAGTATCAGAAAATATATGTCATCATGTAGAAGTGAAGAAAAGATGACCGAACGTTAAATAATAACAGCCAATGCTGAGAGGAAGTACTAAATAAAGCTCAGATAAAGTTTCTGGTTCATTTAATATGACCATAAAGATTCGATAATGTAGAAAACCATAATTTTCAACCAATGTCACGTAAAATTATCAAGGATACAAAAGTATCCAGAAAAAAATGCAATGAACTTTTAAGAACCTTCAGAATGGATCAGTTCTAGGGCAGGTGAGTGTAGGCAGTTGGATATTTATCATTATTATTATTACTACTACTACTATTGCTACTAATACTGCTGCTGCTCCTACTACTACTGCTATTATTACTATTTTTCAGTCTGGTTCCTCTATTCCCTTAATGTGGATAGTTCTCATGCTTGAACTTCAGCAGAAATTTTTATAACTTCCTAATCTTACTGGGAATATGTTGTGGTTATCATCAAGGCTGTTTGCTGTTTGTGGGAAAAGCTTGAATGTGCCCTTCCATGTCCTACATTACTGTCACTGTTGCTGTAAAACTATCAACATTTCCAAATCCTTTGGTATAGTGTGAGCTCACTCAGCTGTGGGATTTATTAGGTGTCGTACTTGCTGTGTGTTTATGAGGTGCAGATAATGAGCTTGATGCACTGCAAAATTAAAGAGAACTCCCATCCAGAAGAGCTTTCATCCTGTGCTGCCAATGATATCAGCTGCTGTATGTCAGTGAGCTTTCAGGTCTTTTCCCAGGAACTGATTACAGCCAAGACGCTGAATCACAAAAACAGAACAGCTCTATGTCTCATTAAAAGAGAATATTTTTATTAATATACCACAAATCTGTAGGGCAAAATAAATTAGAGTGTATTTTATAATTATTAATAATTTAACTGCTTTTCTGAAAGTATTTTAGAGAATGGGAATTTTAAACACTAACTGGAATGTGAAAATGGAGAAGGTATCCAATGTGTATGAAAAGGAGAATTATTAAAGTACTTTCTTTAATAACACCAGAAAAGGCATTAGGAGAAAGTTCATATGAATAAAAGTTAACATTAGCTGTTTATCAGCTAGTTTAAAGATCAATTAAACCATTATTTTCATGGTTTTTTTTACAGTAGTTACATGTTTTTAACCTGCATCATTTAGAATTATATCTGCTTTAATCCTTGTTTTAGACCAGCCACTGCTATAATTAAAGTGTACGTATTTGATTTGTTATTAGTAATACATACTTACAGCATCCCTTCCTTTAATTATGCATTCTTCTGCCTGCAGAGGTGTACTAGGCCAATGGATCTGAGAGAATAAAAATAGAAAATCATTCAATTGTCAATCTGATCATGTCAACCCAGCTTTTCCACTAGTCTTCACGTGAAAGATTTGCAAAAGAAAAGTATAAAATCATAGAACAGTCCAGATTGGAAGAGACCTCAAAAGACCATCTGGTCCAGCCTTTTGTGGGAAAGGGAGCCTAGATGAGATTATCTGACACTCTGTCCTACACACCTTTAAACCCTTCAGTGTCAGAAACTCCACCATGTTGTTTCAGAGACTGATTGTTCTCACTATAAAAAGTTTTTTTATTATCTACTGATGTAACTCATTACCCATTGTCTTCTCCATGTTGCTCCTTGTGAATGGAGAGCCTCACTTCTCATTGAGATGCCATTTAATGCTGAAATACTGTGATGAGTTCCCCTTGAGCCTCGACTTCACCAGAAAAAAAAAGACCTTCAGTCTTTCCTTTGTTGAAATATAACTGTTTTGATTAGGGTAGCTCAGCAAACTCAATACCAGCGAACAGAATTAAAAGGAAGATAACGTATAGAATATTTTATATAAATTCAGTATAAATTCAGAAAAATTGTCAGTGATTTTCAATATAGAATATTAATTCTGAACTACTGACTTCCTGTTTTAAGTGACACTTATGAAAGAAAATGTTTTACAGCAAAGTTAATGAGGGTCAGGAATTACATGGGAGTAGCATCAACTCTTCACAATCAGGTACTAGAAGTGAAGCCAAATTATACAAGTGCGATTTTATTCACCTACCTACTGTCCAACAGTTATGTTTCATTCCAGATGCATGATTTGTTTGGATGAAAACAATATTAGGCAGTGACTGAGCAGACTGGAATGATTACTTAATTTCTTAGAATATTTAAAAGTGAAAACAAAAACATGATCATGTCAGTGATATCAGGCTTGGATGAAACCAAATAAATATCAAAAAATTGATGTCATCATTAAGACATTTTTGTCAATAATCCAATTACAAAATATTCTTCTTTCTGGAAAACATTTTAATATTAAGTTCCTTTTTTTTTTATAATTAAATGATTCCAAGAAACCTAAGATAATTCAATCTGAGAAAATCTGGGGATAAATTATAAAAAAGGTAAATTGCAAGACAAGTGGGGCTCAATTATAAATCTTAGATGTCTAGGGCTTGAAACAAAAGATCAGCTCTTTGTTACTCTTGTCAACTTCAACATCCTGTCAGCGTTTAGGTCTCACCATCAAAATCCTGCAAGGAACTCAAAGTTTGTCAGCTCATTTGTTTTCAGTCAGGTGGTTTTATAGTTACCTGTGTATGATCAGAACTAACTCTCATCTAGACTCTGGATTGTTACTGTGTAGTCTGGGAAGTCTGCTGAACTCCCACAAGGGCCCTTATCCAGTCGCCCTCGGCAGATCATTCCAGGTTCATTCAGTACAAACCTCAGGGTCCACAATCATTTTCTTTTGCTGGTTAGGCATTGAATAGGCAACAATTTAGGAGATCTCTGTGTTCTCCTGAGCCTAAAAGTATGAAGTGACAGCTTTCAATTCACAAAGACAAGTCCTAACTAGCAGGCTAAAATGAGAGCTTTTGCCCAAGTTTGGTGTAGATGACTGCTATGAATAATGAAACAACAGAAGGAATATGTCTCTGTAAACTGATATTAAATATATTTTGTGCAGGTGATCATTTTCATATTTGGAGATTTAGACCCAGCGCTATTGAAAATACTTGGTATGTACATTTGCCACTTAAGACATACTGAATTAAATGTATACACAGAACTACAAGAAAAAAACCAAAGAGGGAACCCCATGCTCCTGATTCGCCTGTGATGGAGAAAGTCAGCTGCAGTGCAAGCAACACAAATGTTGTCCTGGGCACAGAATAATAGAATAAGTCATAGTTGTAGAATGGTTTAAGTTGGACGGGACCCTTAAAGACCAACTAGTGTTAACCACCTGCTGTAGCCAGGAACATCTTTCACCAGATAATGTTGCTCAAAGCCCCATCCGGCCTGATCATGAACACCTCGAGGAACAGAAGTGAAGAAGCCTCTGTGAGCAGCCTGATCCAGTGCCTCACGACTCTCGGTTCAGAATTTCTTCCTTATATCTACTCTAAATCTACACTCTTTCAGTTTAAAACCTTTGTCTCTCGTCCTGTCACTACAGATCCTGATAAAACTCTGTCTTTCTTACATGCTCCCTTTAGAAATTCAAATGCTGGCATAAGGACTCCATAGAGCTTTCTCTTCTTCACACTAAACAACCCTAATTTTCACAGTCTTCAAAGGACAGATTCCAGCTCTCTATTTTTGTGGCTCTCCTCTGGACCTGTTCTAGCAGGTTCACATCTTTATTGCTCTGCAGAAAGCAGAATATGACACATTACACCACGTGAGGCCTAAAAAAAAGAAGAGTAGAGGGGCAGAGTCAGGGGTTGTGGAGCAGTGTAGGAATCTATCTAAGATATTTATAATAAATTGCGTGCTTTTAAACCAAGTCCATGTTTATGGCCTGCATTATATGGGTCTGAATTATGACTTTGGAAACAGATATTATGTGTTTTAGTAATAGAAAAGTAATAGAAAAGCTCTTGAAGAAGCTTTTCTCTCCAGAAATTACTTTTTAAGACATAACTTATGACACTTAACATAAATAAACATTAAGATTTTAATCTCTTCAAAAGTATTTTAGAATTGAGACTAAAAAAATCTCTGCACGTCAGACTTTTCTGTCATACCAAATTTCAAATTAGCATAACATAGGAAGTGTTTGCATTGCATAAAAATCCAGGTATTAATCAGCTGCACTGGTAGCCTTTAACCTGCTATACATTGCTTTTCTTGAGGTTTATGTTTTAGAGTTATAAGTATCCGTTTAAATTTTGTATTTATTCTCTGCTAGGATAATAATTCGTGGCAAGCAGTCAATAACTATTTTTGGGAAATCTCTCTGGGTCTGTAGAATGAAATAGCATCACACTAGCATACATTGCACTGTGCTGCAGGCTCGATATAACTATTGGCTTGGACAATTGTTAGAAATTTGTCACCCTTTCAAGTCACTGTGATTTAAATTTTTTAATTTCTTGTTGAGTGATGTTTTCTCATCTTGCTCCATAGTGTTATCATCCTTGAGACCTGGATGATAAAATTTTAGCACTATATTTAAAAGAAAGGAAAAGGGACTTTTAAATATTTATCTCATGGGGAAAAATGCATTTCTAACGTAATACAGATATAGGGGGAAATTTAATTGGAGTTGGAATGCTAATTAGTGTCTCCAAACTGCTTCTCTGTTCAGCCACTGTCCTTAAAAAACAGGATAGCACTTCTAATGAAAACTAATTTAAAGAATTATATGAGCTTTATAGCACCTCAGGCTAAAATAGACTACTGTGTGAACTAGTCTGAACTCTAGTATATGTCAGAGCAACTAAGCAATTCAATCATCCTGCCCCTGGTTTAAGTCAATAAATAGTGCTTAATTAAAAGATAATTTGTGTTTTGGTAAATCACAAATTCTGTAAAATATTCTGTATGTATTTGTTTATCAACCTCTTGGGAGGTAATTTCAAAGGATAACCAAAATTCCTCCTAAATTGTGTGGTTTTTATTTCAGTTTGAATTTATAAACATTCCTACATGATATTCAAAGAAGATAAAAGCAATCTGCTCTTCCAGATTTGTGTTCGGCCAGCCCTGGAGTGGAAATAAAGCTTCACTAGAGACAGGATCTGTGATGAGAGTTTTATAGCTTATTAGAGAAGAGACACAAGTCCAATCTGGAGATGTCTTATTCTAGATGAGAAATAGCACATTGAAATCTGCCTGCACAAGCTCATTTACAGAAATAAAAAGATTCTTTTCAAAGCCATATCTTCATAAAGCACTTGATGCAGAAGCTAGGAAGAAAGCTTACCTGTAAGAAATTTGTGGGCAAATAGGAAGAAGTTTATTTTTACTCCAACACGAGATGAAAAGTAGGAACAAAGGTCCCTCTTCTCTACGAGCCGTTAAATCAGTGGTGATGAACTGCTGGCGCTGGTTCAAGTTCACTGTTCAACAAAGATCCTCTCTGGCACCAATTACACTGAACTGAAATGCTTTTAAAAGCAAATTTGGCACCAGACACCAGACAAAATTCTCTATCAGTGTGCTAAATCATTACAAGCCTTAAAGACTTTGGATCAAATCCCAAATATGTGTAAGGTTTGATTCCAAAGGTGGTGTCGAAAGGAACGAGCTCTTAGGGAAAGCAAAGGTTACATTGAGTATGCCTACAAAGCTTTGACTTTACACAAGTTTTCAAGTGCTTATATGGCTCTAATTCTCCGTAAACACTGATATCCACATTTCATATTCCCCCTCATTCTTGCTAGTATTAATGTTAGAGCATTCTTCATGGAGAAGCCAAGGCTTCTAAGTAACTATTTCAAAACCTTATAGTAACATATACTCTAAAATACTCTAATCAAGAAAATAATACATCCTTCACATCTTAAATGAAAGGAGAGATACAAAGAGTAAAAAAAAGAAAAGCAAAGTAGTCAAATATAATTTGACAAATACAGAATTTAGAGTTTGTCCAAGATGACACAGAAAGTCTGTGCCAGAGCTGAGAGCTCGACCTGGATGTCTGGTATCCCAACCAATGCAAGAATAACAGTAAAAGTATTCTTCCTCAAAAGCTTTCCCCCCCATTTTTTAGGTATCTTTTCTTCAGTGAATATGAAAATTGGCCAGCATAAAAATGTAAAATAATATAAAATAATTTGGTGTATATATATATATATATATATAAATGGCTAATATCTTACATGGAAAAGCTATAATCTACCCTTCAGAGTGCTGCTTTGTATTTGAAACCTGAAGAGAATTGAACCTTAACAAAAGATGTGACCTATTAAATGCAAATTTACCAGGTGCATATCTCGTACACATCACGAGTTAAGTTTTTTTGGAAATGTTGGATTACTTTGGCAGTCAACAGTTCTCAATGCAAAAGCATTTTATGTCCGCTCAGCATTTTGTTGCTTTTCTTTGGTATAACTTCTAAGAGGGTTACAAACTGGTTGGAAGGGTGAGCTCAGAGGGTGGTGGGGAATGGTGCAACATCTGACTGGCGGCCAGTCACCAGTGGAGTCCCACAGGGGTCAGTGTTGGGCCCAGTACTGTTCAACATCTTTATCGATGATAAGGACGAGGGAATTGAATCCATCATCAGCAAGTTTGCAGATGATACTAAGCTGGGGGCAAATGTTGAACTGCCTTATGGTAGGAAGGCGCTCCAGAGGGACCTTGATAGGCTGGAGAGATGGGCAGGCTCCAACAGTATGAGGTTTAACAAGACTAATTGCCGGGTTCTTCACTTCGGACATAACAACCCCATGCACCGCTATCGGCTGGGGGAGGAATGGCTCGCGACGAGTGAAGTGGAGAGCGACTTAGGTGTACTGATGGACAGGAAACTCAATATGAGCCAGCAGTGTGCCCAGGTGGCTAAGAAGGCCAATGGCATCCTGGCCTGCATCAGGAACAGTGTGGTCAGTCGGTCCAGGGAGGTTGTCCTTCCCCTGTACACAGCGCTGGTCAGACCTCATCTTGAGTACTGTGTGCAGTTCTGGGCTCCCCAGTTTAAGAGGGATGTTGAGCTGCTTGAGAAGGTCCAGAGAAGGGCAACGAGGATGGTGAA
>WEKX01009623.1:14618-43084 GCA_013390025.1 Pitta sordida
AGGTCTGACACCAGAACGAGAGGGCACAGCCTCAAGCTACGCCAGGGGAGGTTTAAACTTAATGTTAGGAAGCGGTTTTTCACAGAGAGACTGATTGCATATTGGAATGGGCTGCCCAGGGAGGTGGTGGAGTCACCGTCCCTGAAGGTGTTTAAGAGAAGACTCGATGAGGAGCTTAGTGACATGGTCTAGCTGGGGGGGGTAGGGCTGGATGATCCTGGGCCCCTTCCGGCTCGGAGTGGCCTGCTAGACTGTGAGGGAACTAGGTTTGTGTTACCGCTCTGGGATGTGTTTTCGGTCTCTGTACGGGTGTCAGATGGTGAGTTGGACTAGATGATCTTTGTGGGTTCCTTCCAACTCATAATATTCTGTGATTCTGTGATTCTGTGATTCTGTGATTCTGTGATTCTGTGATTCTGTGATTGCTAGAACTGAATTATTTGGTCGTTTTACAACAGAAGGCATAAATCTCTAATAGGGGATGAATTTCATTCTGGTTTTTAGAAAGTATATTCATATCTCAAATTGTACAGAAAGGGGTGTCAATGAATTAAATTACATAGACTGTTTTCTAGAACTCGGAAGATGAAGATGCAAATGAATCTACCCAAAACTACCAACTTAATTAAACACCTCTTTTGCAACTAGTGACTCATCCTGGTTACCAGAGACAGAATAAAACCCAAGAACTTGACTGCACTCATATACTCTCACTGGATTCAAACTACTGATTTAGATTCATTATGTGAAAGTCTTCAGTCTAAAACTAAAGGTCAAAGAGTAACCAACACACAGTTAAAGATAGATTAATTAAGAACATTGGTAATAATTAATCCAACAGTCTCTCAATTCCAGGAACTTTCCCCAATGTGTCTCTGTAATTAAGCTTTTCTATAACAGAAATCTCTCATTCCATACTTTTGCTGATAGTGCTGTAGGATGATCACATTTTCCCTAGCTACCTTGAATGAGATCTGCACTAAGTGAACACTCAGAAAAAAGAAAAATATCATGATACTTGTTTTTGAGGTACCAGCTAGGTCCTAGTGAGGTCATGTTTCTCAACATGCTAGGCCAAGCAGAAGTGTGAAGTGACCTCTAATATCTTGTTACAGGATACTAATAACTTTATAAAATGGAAAAGGACTTAACTCATATCTCACTCTTGAGGAACAAAGCTCTCTGATGAGTTAAATTCCTATTCTTTTTTAAATGTAGGTAAATTCTCAAATTACTTCCCTGAGTACATTGATATCCTCATATTTAGGACTGACATTCTCAAATGTTTATAAAAGAATAAAGTGTATCTGTTCACATCTGTTCACAGTAGTGGCACATGATAATTTTATTGGAGATAAGGATGTTTATGGTAAAGCTGACCAGTGATGGTATGAGAATAGTGGTATTCACTTACAACAAAGGGACAGAAAGAAAAGAATCATTAGTGGTCAGTGCAGTATAGACATCAAGAAAAATATTTCTCCAGGTGGACTTTGTTTTATTTTACTCACTTTTTTAATCCATTTATTAGCTTGTTAATAAATGACAACATATCAAAACACATTGGGAAAATTTTAAAAAGTAGATAAGGAAAACACTGAAATATTTCAAGAAATCATTTATCCATAGTTTATCCTTCCAGTTTTCTTCGCTACTGTACATTTCCAATCCTAACTTCCTGGGGCAGAAGCAAGTAAGGAAGCCAAGTCTCACATTAATTCAGACTCCGGACTCTCCACTTCAGTTGTCAGTTTGCCAGTCAGTTGTGGTTTCTACAATGTACTGAGCTCTCTGGTAGGATTATGACTTAAACCACCTTTCTCCCACAGACCACTAAGTAGGCTTCAAATGCCGCTTTCAGTCACTACTTAATAGCACCTCTGGCTCAAACCAATGTAAAATCTAGTTTCTAAAGAAGACTGAAAAATAGCTGCATGGTTTGTGCTTCTGTTGAAAACTTCTTATAGTTTACATGTTAATTTTTATTCCCCCAGCATTTTCACTTCTGCCGTGGATAATAAGTTCCAAAAAAATGCCAGGGAGATTTTATTCCTTGATAACGTAGTGGAGTTACAGAAATCAGGTGTCTACAAATGTGAGATGCTCTAAATATTCTGTGAGAAATAGCTATATGACCCCCAAGTCTCTTCACCTTGAGCGAGTCTTACGTGTTATTGCTGAGGCAAAAAATGGTAACGTGTACTTTTCTTAAATATAAACATGATCTTAAAATTTGTGCACAAAACATCTACAAAAGCACCATTACCTCAGTTCTAGTCATGCAAACTCTGATACTCTGTGCTACATATCATGACATCAAATGACTAATATATATAGCCTTTTACTCCACCTCTCGATAGTTGTCGCTGATTCGATCCAAACTGAGGGAATACAAGAGGTCTCTTCCTCCCACAAACAGTCGCTCTTGATACTCATCCAGCAGCATTATATGAAGTCCAAGATATCCAAAAGGGCTACGAAAGACTGACGTCCTGTTTAAATCCCAGAGCTCTGAAATACAATCAGAGTGTGTGTGATAAATACCAAACAGCTTAGATTTCACGGCTTCATTTTCATATCCTCCTAGGGAACTGGAGAAGAAGTTGTAAGACATTAAAATGCTAATCGTATAATCTTTGAGTAAGAATGAGACATAAAACACCTGGGAACACTTTTCAAAATGAGCCAGTTCTCCAGGAGGTTTGCATATGAGTCTTTACATCATAATTTTTATGCTTAGAATATCATGAGATGAAGGGATGAAAATTTGTTTTCTCTTTGACATATTCTGAAAAGGAAAAAGAATTTCTTAGAACATAATTGCAAATGGAGGGGGGAAATGAATGAATTTATGAAAATTGAAAAAAACCCCAACTATCACTGGAAATTGTGTCTTTGCCATTCTTTCAGATATTTCAAACTACGAGTTTTCAGTATATGCACAAAGTTTTCCTGGGATTCTTTTTTGGGGGGATAGGGTTGCTTGCTCTAAGTCTTGCACTGTCTTCATTCAGTTTCCTGAAATTATAGCCTGTAAATTCAGTGAGATCAGTATGAAATATGCGAAATGCACATTCATAATTTTCCAGTAATGATTTTGTCAAGAAATGTGATGGCTTTATATAGGAAGCTGGGGCTTAGCTGTACATGATCCTGGCTAAAGCCAGTTCCACAGAGAAAAAGAAATTCACCCTGAGTAACATTGGAGAAACTTGGAATCAGGCCTCAGGAAGGAAGAGGCAAACACAGGGATCTTCTGCACTCTGGTGCAGAGCACAGTTTGGCTTGCAGCAGGCTAGAGATGCTGAGAACCAGTGTGCTGTGGAGAAGCCTCAGGAGTCACTACAGACAGTGGGACTGCCTCCAAAATGGTGCACCTGGGGCTTAGGGAAAGGAACTATGCCTGTACTTTAGAAAATAGTTTTATTTTGAAGAAATTACTCTTGGTAAAAGAAAGTAAATATTCTTATCTTCACCATTATCCATAAGTATAACTTTTTTCAATTGTTTGCATGTGTTTAGAGGCCATGGTTGATGTTCTGCAAAAGGTTTGATCCTACATGTCAAAGTCCTCATACCGGTCTACCACTATGGCATCCACTTGGGATGACATGTATGCCGTCCATATATGCTGTGGTTTTGGGGAACTGACGGGGACATTTAACCTGAGAATGCAGCTTCATAAGTTGGTCAAACATCAAACCACCAAAATTTATAATCATTATTAAGAACTCTTTTTGTGATCCCTGACAAAAAAAGGTTCCACACCAATGAGATTTGAATTCTATATTTGCATTTGCCGCAATATATATCTTACTTATATTCTAAGTTACAGAAAAGAGAAGAAATATCCAAGAACCAAGGCAGGAAATTTAACATTCAATATGGATATTAATTTAATCCAACAAACTGCCAAAATTCCTTTTCATTATAAATTAATAAGTATATTTAGTGTGAGATGCTAAGTGAATTTTGTAATAGGGTAAGTATGTTTTGCTCAATTTATTAGGTAGATTTAGTTCAGATCAACAGAAGCTAAGAGTAACTAGTTTCTGAAAGATGTTTCCCTAGAAGATGAAATTTACATCAAAGGAGTCTTACTAAAAATTCAGCCTCACATTGATGTCTTTCCTGAGTGATGTTCAAACAGAATCTATTAAATAGTTGTACCTGTGTGTGACTGGCCTCATATTACAAATGGAAAAAATAAGTCACAGAGAGGAACATCATGATGAGAAGAACAAGAGACTTTTTTTGTCTATGTATTTCATATTGACCGGTGGATAGATACACTTTTTTTGACAGTGATACACTCAGCACACAGCTGCATAGCAATGTGGAAATGGCACTTTGAAAGCTTGCTCTCGCCAAGCAAATGAGCAGATTGTTGTTTTGGAAGAACATTACTTGTTTCTGAACAGATTAGAAATGGACTGAAAGCAGAGCTACAAATACTCTTTTGGTCCTAAATAATCCACTTTTTATTTGCAAGAATATGAAACATTCAATATATTTTATTTTTGAGATAGCCTTGGAGTGAAAAAAATCCCATTTTAATTCTAGTTACATACAAGCCAAAAAAGGATACTGTGGTAGCTTCCCCTGATTTGTTTCCATGTTGCCCTGAGGGCAAATTGTTTATAAATGAGACAGTATTTCTTTACATAGCTCAGAGATATGTCTCATATGTTCTCCGTGAGAACATAAGGAAAAATGAACAGTCCTCTACCTGATCACATAAACTGATAACTCCTTGTGTAAGACTCAGTCCTGCAAAGCACACCTGCAAATCTTACTGTCCTAAATGAGAGCTCAAATTAAACACCTCTCAAGACCAAACTTGTAAAATTAAATATTTCTAGGACTACCACCAGTAAACTATACAGACATGGGTTTGCTGTGGAGGTAGAAACAAGAACAGAAATGAACCTGACATCTGGAAGGACTGGAAAACACCAAGTGATGGGACCTGGAGAGTGATTTTATACTGAAACACAAAAGTAGCAGTATTATATAAATCATTTGTAAGGCAGTAGAATTTCCATACATTGTAGCATATCTGAGATATTAGGATAGTGCAGGCAAATAAAATGCAGCATTTCCTGAATGCCCGGACTATGGGTGGGGTATCTTGGAGTCTAAAATGTTACTAGAAACCTGTCATTTCTAGGCAAGTGAATCTCACCATGATGTGACTTGATGCAAATGGTTCAGGTTTTGAAGCAGTAGAACATAATTCATGCAGTGCTATGCCCCTTCCCCAAAGCTGTGTGGCTTTGATGTAGCACTGCAGGAATGCAGCTGTACTTCTCCCAGACTCGAGCTGCTGCAGCCATACATGTGCCCAGCCTTCACACTCATACAGTGAATTTTTACTTCATAGAAGCACAAAGTGGTTTGCATTGGAGGGAGTCTTAAACTTCTAAATCCCCTCACATGGGCAAGGACACCTTCCAGTAGATAAGCTTGCTCAAAGCCCCATCCACCCTGGCCTTCCAGGGATGGGGTACCCACAGCTGTGCCCATAATCTATGCCCGTGTCTCACAAAACTCTCAGTAAAGATTTTCTTTCTAACCTTTAATTTAAACCTACTCTCTTTCAGTTTAGAGCCATTACCCCTTGTTCTATTACTCCATGCCCTTGCAAAACGTTCCTCTCCAGCTCTCCTATAGCCTCTTTAGGTACTAAAACTTGCTACAAGGTCTCCCAAATCCTTCTTTTCTCCTGGTCCACAGGTTATTCTGAGTTGGAAGGGACCCACAAGGATCATCTAGTCTAACTCCCAAGCAAGTACCCACCCTGGGATCAGACCCACAAGCGTGGAACCATGGGCACCATGCTCCATCCATCCAAGTCTCCCACCGTCTAGNAGCTCTTTCAGCCTGTCTTCAAAGGAAAAGTGCTAAAGTCCTCTGATCACCTTTGTGGCCTCCCTTGGGCTTGATGCAGTAGATCCACATGCTTCTCATGTGGAGAGCCCCAGAGCTGGACACATAATTCACTGTACTTTTTAGTGTTGAGTTGCCCTCAGCCAATGAAATCACAGCACAATTTGGAGTGAAGCACTTGAATTCAAAGCTTAAATAACTTTCCCTAAAATCTAGTTTCAGTTACCTTGAAAAATTTTATGTTCAGAAGCATCACCTTGTAAATATAGATTCCTTGAAGTGCCAAGAATTGTGCTCCTGGTCATGCTGTCATCTTCAAAAAAAAAAAAAATCAGTATCTAGACCAAATCTTGACTTGAGAGCATAACTCAAAAAGAGTTTTTTTCTCTAAATAATACCAGGATTTAATAGCTGTATGTGTGCTGGCCACATCTAGAATACTTAAAAGATCGGGTGCAATTGCAATTTTCTTTTGAAAACTTGGCAAGAGAAAATATAGTGCTGCCTAACATTTTTAAATATTCTAGTGGTTAAATAGGTCACCTGAGAAATAACCAACATGAATTTCAGTTTCCTCTTTTAAATGGATTGAAACTCGGGTCTTTCTCCTTCCATAAAAAGGTGTAATCACAAGCTTTTAGCTACTAGATTGGTAAGGGAGAATGAATGCTTTCTCCATTTCCTTTTGAAGCTGTGTAACAAAATATTCAAGCTTCAGAAAGTGATCAAGAAGTAATACTCTAATTTAGCAGTAAAATTGCTTTTCTCAGAAAGAAGTTCTGGCTCTATGCTCAAGTTAGTCTACGCATTTTATACTAAAGAGTTAGTGGATAAACTATACAAACGGTTGCAGCACATGGATCAGAAACCCTCAGCTTCTTCCTCACATGAGGATGCCTAAGGAATTCAGCAGAGTAGAATCCTTCGTTTTGCTGAGTTTCTACAGGTTTCTGTGACTGAAAATACCAAATATTTTTTCTATAAAGCATCTATACAAATAGTATTTTTTCTATAAAGCACCTATACAAACAGTATTTTACTCAACAAAGGAAAAGCTGCTTCAATATTTACATTCTCCTATACAACACTTCACTTACACGTGAAAGCCTTAAAGCAAGTCTGGGCTACTAAATTACATTTCATAAGAGAATAAATCTTATTCCTTTCTGTTTTAAGTGTTGAGAACACACCTGAAGGTTTGCTGTCTTCCAGAGCTTGCTGGTAAATATTCAGAATGATCTTGCCTACGACAATTTCTCTTATAGCACATCTAATTTGGTGAACATATTCATACTGTATCCTCATTGACAAGATGAATTCTATTATATATTTGTCTAACAATGTTATTTACATTCACAATAGCTGATTTCTCGAATATTTTAATTAACTGTATATAATTCTTTCTAACTTTTAAGATTGTAACAGTAAATTCTTCTATTAGAAAAAAATGAAGAGACCATTTTTTATGTTATTTTAATATTTTTAAAGTATAAATTATTGTAACCTAAATACGCTTAGAATATCAAATGTAAAATCCTCACTGCTGCTCCACAGCAACTGGAATATAGTGAAATTTCATTTATAAGAAGTTCTCATAATTTAAGCACATTGTGAGGAAGATATAACTTTGGACACTGACTATAGACAAATATCACTGCAATATTTTTTTATTCTCAGGGAGTCACAAAGCTGCTGTTGCCCTGCTCTGTTTTTCGTAGCATTACTTCATCACAACTGCACAAGTCTATTGCTTTTGCCCTTTTTTGCCCTTATAAAATTCTTTGGTTCCCCTTTTAAATTCATCAGAAATATAGTCTCACCTCCCACACTACTTCACTCTGCAGATCATTCTTTCAACAAAGATGTTTTCCAGATGCAGGGCACTGACAAATGAGTCCACATAAGGAGGATGTCTCAGTGCTGTTTTACAGGAAGTTAATGACTGGGGTTACCTTCTGTCCCCATCAATAATGTAAAAGTCCAGTGATATAAAGTTTACGTATTGTGAACACATGAATGACATCTTGTGCTTCCAATTGTATGCATAGTCCTGAAATATAGGTGCTGCAGTGGAAAAACTTTTGATAGAATTTTGTGAGCCTTATGTAATTTTATATTAATTCAGCTATTTACTATATTGCTGACAAGTGGCTACAGGTCACAAGAAATGGACATTAAAAAAAAGGAGGAAAACCCAAAAAGACAGATAGGGGACAGCCAGGAATACCTGTTGATACAGTTTATGAACTACAGGTCTATTTTAAGATCTAGTAATATAAGCAACCTTTGGTTTTAAACCACCAATACTTTAAGGAAAACGTCTATTTAAGGGTACTCTAAAGAGTCATCCATCACAAGAACAAATATACAAACTAGCAAGTGGTTGAATCTTTCTGACAAGGTTAAGACATCTAACTGACAATATTTTATATAAAATTAGTAACAGGAGGCAGATTTTTATCCTGGAAAAAAAAAATAGACACTAAAACTCACACCAAAAAAACTATGCTGCTGAACATGAGATTAGTAATTTTTACTCTCCTGTGTTCACAGTTCTCGTTCAACTATATTGCTGCAAAATTAATTACAGAACCATGGTAGTGATTGTCAGGTCATGGAAAGAGGAATTAAGTCAGATGAACCAGCAAGGAACTGAACTTCTTGAGCAGTAGAAAAAGAGACAGAATAAAATGGCCAGACATGGTCAAAGGAAATCTTACTGCATGAGATTTGCTAGAAAAATCTAAGCCAAGAACTTTAAAAGCCAAATTAATTCCAAATAGTAAACTAACTAAAAAATCTTGGTGGTAGTAGTGGTGGAAGATACACAGTATCTTCCTAGTATAGTTCTTAAAATGCCTTAAAATTGAGGGAACATGAATCAGTAGGAGATAAACTTAAAAGGCTCTGAGGGAGACTAAAGTATGAACTTTCACTGCTTGAGGTTTTGTCTGTGTGGATGCCAGGCAGATGCCTCAGAAACCTGGCAGGGCAGGAGTGAGAAAGCAAAGCCTAGTAACGACAGGCAAAAAACCCCATTAGCCCACAACTACTCTCACATGGTTCAACCTCTGCTCTTACCAGCAGGTGAGTTTGGCTGTCTGGCTTTATTTGGAGAACGTAATTGGCTTCATGAAGGGAGCTGGTGCAGCAAAGCCCAGGAATAATTTTGTTTATTTTGTTCTCTTTCCCTGAATGTGTGGATCCAGTGATGAAGTTGAAATTATAGTGAAGACTTCAAACGAAGATCTTTCTCTGTCAGTATGTCCAAATTACAGAGAGAAAAGTTTTCTGAAATTAAAAAGTACAGTTTGGGGAGACAAGAATAGTTTTGAACTGTATGCAGAACAAAACAATCTTCTGTTTTTTGGGATTTTTTTCTTGTTTTTCTTGGGGTTTTATAATATTGGAAAAAAACTAAAATTGGAACATATAATAAATTATAGGAAATATTTTTGTTTCTTCTAATTCTACTTAGCTTATGGAAGAAAAAATTATATGTGACTTGAAAGACTTTAACACAGCTAATCGTGATAGCTCATGTCCTAATACTTGATATTTCTATTTCAAATTATTACATATTACATACATACTGTGATATACATGTACTTTGTCATATCTAGTAACTATTTAGTTTTAAATCCCTGATGACAAATTAGCATACTCAGTGACACTATAACTGATTTGGTTTTAGTTGCTAAAGAACCACTTACCCATTACAAAATGGCAAAAGTTTGTAGTGTTAATATACAACATTCTAGAAAAAAGGAAAGTTTATGTTTATACAGTATTTTATAACGTTTCTAGTTCTTACTGGAAACTTTTACAGTTTTGTATTGGGTCTGTCTGAGCCTATAGCAGTCCTCGGAATGCTGTGTTTTAGAAGGGTGTTGATAACACACAAGTGTTTTGACTACAGCTGGGCACACTGTCCCTTCACCCCAACTGAAGATGAGATTCTGGGAGGGCACATGAGCAGGACAGCTGATCCAGACTGACCAAAGGGATATTCCATATAATATTATGTCAGCTCAGATATAAAAGCTGAGGAAAGGAGCAAGGATGGGGCGGCATTCATTGTTCTAGATGGCTGCCTTCTAAGACATGTAGGAGCCCTGCTTCCCTGGATGTGGACACCTCTGCTGATGGGGAAGTAGAGATTAGTTCTTTTGCTTTGCTTCTGTGTGGGCTTTTGCTTTGCTTTATTTGTTCTCATATTGAACTGCCTTATTCCAAACCACCCTTTGTATATCATCTTATTGTTGGGACTGAGCGACCATTCGAGCCCCTGGCATCCAGCCAGGGTAAAACCCGTTACAAGTATACATAATTTAAAAATAATCACACACCATCTTCATATGAGCTGGGCTTATGGCTATTTCAAGCTACAATTCTACAATTCCATGCTGATCCAATTAAAAATACCTTCTATTCAATTTAATGTTATTGATGCTTTAAGAAAAATTAATGCAGTGTAATAACATCTCGTTACTTTTTTATATTTAATTCTAACTACCTGGAAATGATGGATGATTTACAGACTGTTTTAGAAGACAACCTCTTTGTAAATCAACTGAAAGCAGTGACAGAATCCGCTTAACAGTTGTATATGTTGTATTTGTACATGTTACCCTGTCAATTTCTGGATCTGGATTTTTCATTATAGCAGTAAGCTACTATGGTTTCTCATAGAAGGCCTAATCCAGAGCTTATTTGTTGTTTTTCGCAATTAAGTGCATTAGCTTTGAGCTAGGTAGTCACACCAATATAGACAAAGTAGATATGAAACAGTTCCTGAAAAATTATTTTCCTTGTGTTTTTTATCTGAACCTGAGAAACAACAGACAAAGAGACAACTCAGAATGAGAAGAAATCTTCATAATTTCAGTGACAAGCTTTCATATAAATAATAATGTCTTCTATTCCTTATGCTTTTAATCATAGTACTCATTATTCAACAATGATAACAATTTCAAATATTTTAAATTAAGCTTACTATATTTTTACCATATCTATTTCCAATTAGCTGGATGTTGCTTGCAGAGTAATGGAGAACATTTTTTTTCCTTTAATTTGCCAGTTGTAACTGACAACACAGTTCAAAAATGTGGTTGTGATAAAAAATATCAAACCATATTAATTGCTTACACAAAATGATATAGTACTGTGGTTCTTGTAATTCCCCAGGCCTCAGAAAAACATTAAACCAGCATATTGCTGCCTAAAATTCTCTAATGACTTCAAATCCTAATGAACTTAATTTTTGTAAAGCATTTTAGAAGGTGATAATAAATAATGTGAATAATAAATCTTTTTATTAATATTTTTTCAAAAGATATACTGAATGACAGAAAGCTTCAGAAATGTAAAACATCCCAGCAGAAATATAAATTGGAAATTTTTACTCTGAACTTATTCCAGTTTAAGCATGACACAAGCAAACATGAAATTGGCTTTGGGAACATTATCCATTTCATCCAATATATCTCTACAGAAGCAAGCACAGAAAGAAATGAATGTATTTCTAAAATAATATTCACAGAAAATGTTTTACATTATATTTAATATCTTAATAGTGTTGGCAAGTGAAAGAATCGATTTATAAAACATGAGTTTTAAAACATACATATGGTTCAAATAATCACAGACCTCTTCTGATGAAACACAGACAGTCCAGTCTCTTGAGGACTGATTTATTAAGGTGTACCAGTTACTACATGCTTATTACCACTCTAGTCTGAGAAGAGTAGAATTCTTCCTATAGAAAGAACCACTGTTTTGACAGAAAGAGAATCTGGTGCTTTCATTTAAAACGTAGATGCCAAGAGTCAGAGGTTTATGCTC
Source organism: Pitta sordida (assembly GCA_013390025.1). Lineage (NCBI taxonomy): Eukaryota > Metazoa > Chordata > Aves > Passeriformes > Pittidae > Pitta > Pitta sordida. Next base: position 26,352 of record WEKX01009623.1, read on the forward strand.
TTCAAAATGACTGTTAAATTGAATTTCCCTTGTAAAAGATGAATAAAAATGAGCTATCTCATGTGATGTGCAACAGCATATGCTTGGGCAGGATGGCATCTGATTGACAGTGTTTGTAAGGCTATCTGGAATCATCAACATGATAAAAAACAGAATGGAGGAGAAAGGAGCTATTGTAAGAAAAGCAAAAGGCAGAGGGAAAATTCGAATGGAAATAACTAAAAAGATGAAAGGAAACTTTCAAAGAATTTTTTTTTCCTGCTAAATAAATTAGTCATAGGACATACAGACTTTGAGATAATGTTCCATAGGTGAGTTAAGGAAAATTTGCTACACATCACACACTGAAATAAACTCAATTTTTAATGAGCACAGGAACTCAATAAAGAGTGATGAATAGATTTATAGAGAAATTAGTACATTGTTAGTCTAAGGTCTGTTCTCTTTTATTGACCAGAATAGCTTCTGTGGAAAGGCTTAATTGACAGAAAGGAGATGCATTCAGTTGCTACATCAATATCTTCAGAAGACCTACCTTCTTTGAGTTAACTAACAATAATTCACCCATGTTTTGATCCTACTTTTCCTGATATGTCTCAAATACTTTTAAATATTAATGAAAACTGAGTACACCAAAGCTCTGTTTGCTTCATTTTAATTATGTTACCTTTTTTCTTCATTATGACACAGAGTTTTATGAACGAATTCAAGCTCTTGTATTAGAAGCAAGGTATGTCATATTCGGCTTTTGTTTTGTTCAGTCAGGTGTCTAGTTTAAGCTGTTTATCCAGCTGTCTTTGTTTATTAGAACAAGAGAAAAAGGCATTCTCAAATGGCATTGTAAAATTCCTTTATGAATACATCCCAAACAAATATAATCTAACATTATTAACTTCTGTACTCCCAATTTTAAGTTTTAGATACATAATGAAATGTAGATGAGGAACACTGCACAATACATTCTATAAATAAACCTAAGTTGTATTTTAGCAATGTTTGCAAGTTTAATCACTGCAATGATGGGCAGCACATAGAAATAGCTTTAAAGATGTTTGTTTTCTCTACTGTTTCTTCCCCAGCATGCCCAATTACCTGTAAAATTCTGGTAAAATTAATTGCCTTGGAATAAAGAGACAGAAAAAAAGTCTTATTTGAAAAACTTGGGACATATTTGAAACCTTTCAGAATCAGCAATGCTTTGCAAATATTAACAGTTAAAACATGCTTCTGCCACTTGAGCTCAAGCTAGTAGAACTCAACAATTGATCTTAAGTGTGTAACTGGAGAATAAAGGTCAATAAGAGGTAGCTATTAATGGTCACATAACTATTATTAATTGTATTATGCTCAAACCTTCACAGCTGTGTCCACCCATCCTCCCTTCCTTTTTTTCCCCACACTATTCATTTTTGTCTGAAAGGTTTTGCAAGACAGAAAAAAATCCTAGTGCTTGTTTAGAAGTTTCTTGTACTTTCACATAAACGTTTTCTTTTCTCATGGTACATTTGAGGGTCTAACACAGTCATACAACAGACACTACTGAATTTTAGTTGTAGTTTGTGCTCCTAAATCTTTTAGATGCTTTTAAAAAATACCCAATACTATTAAAAGCCATGTTGAGTTGCAGAAAAATCCACATGTAGAGTGACATCTCAATATCTTAATTTGAGCAAGCCAAACTAAAAGCCTTTCCTCCTTCAAAATGGAATAGCATCTCCATATGACTCTCATCTGATTAATTTTGCATAGTAAGGTTCTTTCTTCACTCTACATTTAGAAATTCACCTTCATCTTGATGCTTGGTTTAGCCTTGGTGTTTAACTTCAGATGTCTTTTGGTCAATGTGTCTTTTTTTCTTGTAACTGACTTTACAGCCGGCAGAACATGAGATAATTTCATTAATGTGTTTTATTTTTCACAATGGCTACTGATGTTTAGAATTACAGAGATATTATGAATATGAAGGATTGATACAACAGATTAATTTTTGTATGGTAGAATGTTGTGCAGAAGTCCACAGAGATCCATGGATTAGATCATAGACTCAAAAAGAATTTTGAGTTGAAAAGGATGTTCAAGGTGGAAGGATTATCTAGTGATTATCATATTTCACTACAACAGATAGTTCTAAGCCCATCCAGCCTGGCTTTGAACACTTCCAGGGACAGGGTTTCTCTAGGCAGTCTCTTCTGGTGACTCACCACAATCACAAGTGAAGATTTATTCTTAAATCCCAATCTAAACCCACTCTCAGTTTAAAATAATTATTACTTTTCATATCACTACTCACTGTGGTAAAATGTCTTTCTTCATGTTTCTTATAAGCCCCCTTTATATATAGAAAGTTTTTGATAAGGGCTCACCAGAGTCTTCTCTTCTCCAAGCTGAACAGCTCCCACTCTTACCCTGTGGTCACTGAAGAAGTGCTCCAACCTCCCTGGTCATTTTCATGCCCCTCCTGTGTCTTTCTTGTGCTGGGAGCCCCAGAGCTGGATGCAGTAGTCCAGGCGGGATCCCATGAGAACAAAGTAGAAGAGGAGAAACAACCCCCACGATCTGCTGGGTATTCTTTTCATGCAGCCCAGGACATGACAGATTTTCTGGAGTGCAAGTGTATATTTCTGCTCATGCCTAATTTTTCAAACACCAATTTCTCCAATCCCACATCCTTCTCCGCAGCGCTGCTCAGTTTGTCATTCCCCAGTTTGCACTGATACTACATGTTGTCCTGATGCCTTTGGCTTTGCTGAAATTCATGAGCTTCACAATGGGCCTGCTACTCCAGCCTGTGAAGGTCTCTCTGCATGTCATTACTTTCTTCCCTCATATATATCAACTGCATCACTCATTTTAGTGTCATACACAAATTTTCTGAGGGTACACTCAATCCCACTGTCTGTGCTGTTGTTAAAGATATTAAATAGTACTTGTCCCAGTACGGATCCTTGAGGAACACCACTCATTACCAGATTATGTACTCTTCAGCACTTAAAAATATACAGCCCTGAACAATTGTTTTGTTTTCTCTAGGAAATTGCAGTCTAACTGGAAGGCACAGCCAAAAAACCCCAAAAGCAAACTAACAAAAACCAACCTCCCCCTCCTCAAAACTAAATAATAACCAACTCCCCATCCCCCGAACCACAAACCAAAACAAAAAATACAACAAATATACAAACAAAAATTGCCGTTATGAAGATTGAGAAAAGAATAATTTCAATTTTTACAAAATTCTCCAGGGTTTGGATTTAGCCCTAGATGATTTGCAATGATCACTCATCAAGGCTACATGAAACTCTTGGGCGCTTCATACTTTGAATGGAAGTACAATGGGTGACTCAAAAGGCTACTATCCTGAGAATTTGCCCTCAGAAAAACAGGGAGCAGAACACACACAAGGCATTGGAATTGGGAGAGAACATTTTTCTGGAATTGAAAAAATTTTTAAAGATTTTGAAAAATTATTCCATCCCAGACTGGAATTACATCTTCAAAACCAAAACACTTTTAAAGATCAAAAAATCACTGTTCTCACATAGATTGAACTATCTTGATATTTAACATATTTCATTTCAATTAATGCAGTCTTCAACTAAAACATCAAAATGCTACGTTCTTATAAGAAAATAGATGTCTTAACTTAAGACATGTAAATATTCCTCTTTTTTTTTGCCAAAATCTTAATCAATGGAAAAAATAAATTTCCATGATTTCATTATGCTTCATAGAGGAATTCAGGATTCACATAGCTGGAAAACAATTTCTGCATACTTCTAAAAGATCTACTGTTATGCCTTCTATAAAAAAACCTGCAGTCTTTAAGAAAATTCAGCTACCTCTAAAACCAAAAGGACTTTTGAAATATGGACTGCTATGGACATTTCACTGTAGTGCATAGAGATGGAAAGATGTAGAGAAGACATGTAGAATACAACATTTAGAATCCTTTTCAGGATTATGAGATTATTTCTAAATACGCATCAACTTTTGTGATATGCAGTTTGCTTCCAAAATTATCTTCAATATAAATATGAAAAATGTGAAGATATTATACTAGAACTATAGATCTCAAGTACCATAAACTGACTCTAAAAGCAGCATTTTTGCTTATAATACAATGGAAATAGAAATTTATATTCTTCTCATTATTTATGAGTATGGGATTATCAGAGGACAAGTTAATTTTACAATACATGCTGCAAATTGCACTAGTATTTATCCATCAGGATATAATTCTCCATGCCTGATACTAGGGAAAATATGTTAAAAGAACATAATGAACTGTACAAAATAGCTTGTCACAGGGTAATATACTTATCAAACTGTCAGAAGTTAGTACACTTAGGAATTAATAGATCCAAAGCATATATTATTTAACCAAGAACTATTTAATTGTTTATATTATATTTCATTAATACTTCAGAGGAAAATGTTACACTTAAGCAGTTCTGCCACTTATTATATATATTTAACAGAAGTTTGAGGGAATTTCCTCTCTTTAAAGAATTGGGAATAGTACTTTATTCTACTCTGACCCTTTTAAGACATTATAAAACAGTGCCTGATCTGAAGGTAGTGAGACATTTCTTTATGGATAAAAAAAAAAAAGAGGAGGAAGAGCAGTTGAAAATACCCATCTGTGCCAATGTAAATTCAGTCTACCTCATTTTTTTATGCCACCTTTATACACATAAGTATGTATATAAGCAGTTTCTGATTTCAACAGGTTCTTTTACAGAGGGATGTATTTCTCAGTGGAAAAGTTGCATAAACAACTCTTACGTACCAATGGACCAAATGGGCCATGATGTGTTTTACATATATATCACTGGGAAATAAAAAGAAAATTGGCCTTCATTGTCTCTTTTGCAGCCTCATTTACTAGTTGAAATTGAGTATACGGTAAGTATAAAATATTGTCTACCCATTTTCCACTGTTGAAAAATGGAAAATTAAGTTGTTAAACCCCAGCACAATTGTATACACATACTTGGTTTTGAAAGAAAAAAAAAAGGGGAAAATAAACAACAAATAGTGCAAGGATTAGACTAGGAATTGTGTTTGTTAATTTAGCAATAATGATACAAATAATGTGAAATGTAATTAGTTTCAGAAGAATCTGCAAAGGCAAGCAGTAGAAGCACCAGCAAATGAGCCAATTACAAAAAAGATAGGAGGAAGCATTTGACAATCTATTCTAGTTAACAGCCATACATTAGTAGGAAAAGGATTAGTTGTATTCCAGGTTATTTCCCCATCTTAATTTTCCATAACACAATTTACTATAAAGAATAGTTTTCTATAGGCACAGGATATTGATACCAGATCATTAGTCAGATGTGCCACCTTTCCAAGTAAAATATTTCTGTGTAATAGTAAGGTTAAAAAAGAATATTTACAACCATGCCCTTGAAAGGACCTCTGACGAAAATATTTTGTGACTCACATAATGTGTTTGTGTGCGTGTGTGCATGTATCCTTATAAGAATACACAAAATGTTATTTCACATGATGGTCTCATAAGAAAGGTTGTTCAGCATCTCAAGCTATTCTAATAAATGCAAATATGATATCTATGATGAGGGTCTATATTTTCCAAATATTTTTTTTTTCCCTATTTCAACTTACTTCCCTTTTTTTCCTCTTCTTAAGAAACTAGTCACAGTAACACCAGTACAAAAATAAAGATGAACTCTAGAATTGTCAAACAGCTAATTTGTACCTACACATTTCTTATGTAAGTCTAGGCTGGTGCTGCTATTAAGGCCATTTGGCAGTAACTATTTTCTCTTTGGGTGTCAGCTCCTTTGTCTATGTCCATCATCATTAACTTTAAAAATGCTAAATAACTGTTGTAAACAATTACTTTTTATTCCCTACAGAATTTAGCATTTCGGTAATTCATAGTTCAGATGGTCAATGGAATTTACACGTCATTCTTACTTGCTCTATTTAGAAGTGTTATAAAGATCAGAAGACTGGTCCTTTAGAAGAGTTTACTTTCACTGCGCATCTTTTGGTGATTTACTGTGATAAGGATTTACACATACTGTTGAAGTAAGGCAGACATCTAGCTGCTGTCTGTGCTGAGGACACAGCCATGGTGTTTCCATTAATTTCCACTAAGTACAGTTGCCCTTGTTCTTTCATTTATAACAAAAAATATAAATATCAGCACCTTAACACACATTATGTGTCTTGAAATAACATCCTCTGCTTCAAGTAAGTTGTAATAAAGACATCTAAGTAATCCCTTTATGTTAAATATTTACCTCCTTTTTCATTCTTATGTCAGACATCTTTAAATTTAAATTATAAAAAGCAACAAAAAAAACAAACAAGTAGAGCTAGACTCCAGAATATTAAACAGTCAGAAGTTTTATTACACATGAGCTCTAGGAAATTTGGATTCATTTACGCTTAATCACCTTCATTTTTCTTCTGGTATCTCCCAGCTTGGATTTTAAGTCACAGAACTCAACACAGTTATAACCACAAAATTTCACATCAATCACATACAATACAATTTCTTTGCAGGTACAGGCATTTTTTTCTTGAGAACCAATGAGTTCTTTTTCGGGGAAAAAAAAAGAAATCCTGTGAATTAGAAAGATGCATTTAGAGAATTGTGTATAACAAATTCTGAAATAGAGGTATCTGATATAAGTAGGGATTCAATTTGAAATTTGCCTTAGTGACTCCCAACAAAAGGCCATAACAGCCGAAGAATACATGAACATTGTGAAAAAGACCATCATAAATTGCAAGGAGTTTTGCACTGCTGAACTGAGGGCCAGTCATGTAAGGGTGAAGCTTATTTCAGTTACTTTCACTGGCATAAGTGACATTTCACTTATTTATACCTGTGTAGAATTTTGTGCATGATGCATCCTATTTCTGTTTCTGATTTACATATATAGTCTGCTGATCAAATAAGTATTTGACAGTATTAGGAAGAAGGCAATATGATTCTTAACATTTAAATGCAAAATTCTCCTGATTTATGAAACAATTCTAGGATAATAAAAAAATGTTCATTCAAACTTACTAGTCATGTTTGCAGCCCTTTCTTTTATGACTGCAGTGAGCTCTAATGATATTCCACTAACAGTGTAATTTTCAACTCAGACTGTACAGATTCACATATTTAGACTAAAGATTGAATGTTCAGTCTGCACAGTGTTTGCCCTCTCCTTACACATTAATCTTGTGTAATAAGTGGCAGAAGCCTTCAAAATGTATTAACACAGGTGGACCTTTGGTGCTTATTTGCAGCCCTGTGGAATAAGCATGCTTCAGGCTGTTTGAACAGGTCCAGTAGCAGGGTTAGAGCTTAAGAGTGATAAGGTTACCCAAACCATAGCACAACTGAAGAAAGTCAAGCTGTCCAAGAAAATCAAGGTGTGATTCTACATGTCCCATTTAAAAACTAAATATGTGTATTGCCTGAGGAATGCATTTGAAACAGCCAAGCCTGGTAGGAAAGAATGTTTTAAGAGCACTGTTTCAAAAGGCATACATATTTCTACTGGGACTGAATAAACTGCTGAACGTGCCTCATTTTTTAATGCCTCACAGATGTAAATTGTATTTGATTCTATTGTCTATAATCTAATTTAATGCTTGGAATGTTGCAGTAATATACAGAAACTGATATGCCCTTTGATTGAGAAACAGCCAGACCAAAAAGTTTATATTTTTCCTGCTCTATAGAACCTTACTATAACAAAAAGGTTCATTTAAGCATGCACTTCTATTATTCAATTTTTATTAGAAATGTTATACAGAACTAAAAGAAAGACAATGGCGGCTTTATGTCTTATTAATTGGAAAGCTTTTCAGTTCTAGACAAATGGGATTTTGCTTTGTGTTGTTAATTGGGAACAGTATCTCACAAATTTGAATAGTGGTTCAATAGAAGTATTGGCTGACTAGCATTATCATCTGTACCGTGAAATTCTTTTTTTTTTTTCAGTGATAGTATTGTTCTTACATAATCTTATCCCCATTCCTGTTAAATACCTCTAATTTCTTGAGGAACAAGGCACTTAGTATTCATACAAGAAAGATGCAAAAGAGTGAAGAAATATTCAAAAGTACTTTTCACTTTGAAGTATTTCTAGTCAGAGAATTAACTTAAATATTTATATTAATTCATGGTACTATGTAGTGACTCAGAGTGTAATAGAATTTTAATGTTTTATTCCACATTATTTCAACACTTTTCTAATACATGTGGATTAGAAAAATAATATATTTTGTTGTGTCTATACCTTGGTTTCTTTTCAAATCAGAATATTTCACTGTTTTGCATCTGTTCTTCAAACAGCCAGATACAGGGTATCTCCATTTTAAATTTCAGAAGGGCAAGTGGAATAGCTGTAATAGAAAAGTTCTTAAAATTTAAAAAAAAATGTTGGATGCATCTGGAAGCTTTTTGATGAACAAGTTTGGCTTCTGTTGAAAAAGAATATATTTAATGGTTGTTTCTGCTATTGATAACAAGTGTGAAAAGTGGGATTTACATTTTTGTTCCATTTATCACTTTTTAAAATGATGAACAAGTGAATAAACTCATCTATGCACATTATATGGTTTTAGCCCAAATTAGCTAATATAAAATCCATGTCAAGGTCTAGGATTTGTAAGTATCAGTTTAATGGTGTTATAATATATGACAAAAGGGGAAAGATGGTGGTGCTAGAGGTCTTACTTATTTACTCATGCATGAAATCAATAGAAATAGAGCACTGATCGTTCACTAGCATTATAAAATAATTCACTTCCTTCTGAAAAATTGGTTATTGTTTAAGGCTGAATCACTTGCTGATAAGGATACCTTCTAAATATAAGTATTTGCATTCCTCGGAGGATAGTCTTCTCCAGAGGAATGAGGAGAGCTTAGCTTTGGTTTTATGCCTAACTACACACCTTTAATGTGCAACTACCTCAAAACTATTGCACAGCGTATTGTACCTAGAGGTTAAATGTGGTTTGTTAATAGGAGACCAGTTTTAATTAAGAATGCAATAATGGTATTAAAATATTCACTGCTGTGGTCTCAGTAAGGTCTCTTGTCTGTTACTGTCAATAGAAGCTGCATTTCAGAATAACCAGAAATTTAAAACTGTTCTTCACCTTTTGGCATTTCAGCATACATTTGGGAGTGTGACAGGCTTTACTTTCAGAGCTGCTGAAAATTTCCAGTTTTGTGCTTAGTTCAGGAAAGACTGTTAAAAAACCCCAAGAGATATATTTAGTCATCTTTATTTAAGACAAATTAAATAGAAGAAGTATGTTTAAATGGACACAAGCAGCCTCGAAACTCAATTAATTATACAGGAACACCGGATTGCTCTGGTAGATAATTACACAGGCTTACACTGTGCTTAGCACATAAGAATCTGACATTTAGACTCGGTGAGCTAACAAACTCTGAAAAGTATCCAGATTATTTAAAATTCTACCTTGAAAATGGCAACTGATCCTACAGTTGGCAGATTACTTGCCAGGTATTTTATTCACCTACAAGTTCAAAAGATATGAGCCTCTGAGCTTCAAGGCAGGGAAAGTGAAGTTGCCTTTGAAAAAACAAGGAGAAGGCAAGATAAAGTCTGAGACTTAAACTTTTTATGTCTTGAAAAGAACATGCACTGACTACTGGGAAAGCATCAATTATTAGTGCTGTGAGCAGTAATTGCTATTACTAATGAGTACCCTCATTTACAGATACGATGATGTTTTAAGAGACAGATTTGGGGGCAGAGTTTTAATGGGCTCTCTTCATAGTTGCAAATGCTCTATTGCTCCACCTCCCCTCCCTGAAAGGTTTCATGTCTATTCTCGTGCAAATGTAACATAATTTGCCTACTTTTTCTGTAAAGATCTCTTGCTCTTATCTACTCAGTGAGCTACATATTAATTTTATCAGTTAAATTCTGTAACAGATTTTGAACATTTCTTAGCCTTTCTTCTTTCAGTATATGAATGTGTCCCAATGTGCACTATGCAGCATATTCAGTTGGCTCAATGTCCAGGTGGAGAACAGTGACAAGTAGGGTCAACATTGGGACTGGTACTGTTTGAAATATTTACCAGAAACATAGGCAATGGGATTGAGTGCACCCTCAGCAAGTTTGCTGACAACATCAAGCTGTGTAGTGCATTTGACACACTGGAGAGATCTTGAGGCTTGAGAAGTGGGCCTCTGAAAAAGTCATGAAGTTCACCAAGACCAAGCTCAAGGTGTTGTACATGAGTCAGGGCAATACCAAGCACAAGTACAGACTGGGTGGAGCACTTGCAGCCCTGAAAGCAAACTGTATCCTGGGCTGCATCAAAAGTAGAACCATCAGCAGGTTGAGAGAGGTGATTCTGCCCTTCTACAACACCCCACCTAGAGTACTGCATCCAGCTCTGAGCCTCCCAACATAAGAAGTACATGCACCTACTGGAGCAAGTCCAGAGGAGGCGACAAAGGTGATTAGAGAGGACTGAGGCATTTCTTCTACGAAGGTAGACTGAGAGAGTTGGGGTTGTTCAGCCTTGAGATGGCTTTCAACTGAAAGAAACTAAGTTTAGATTGGATATTTGAAGCAGAAACTCTTTACTGTGAGGTTGGTGAAGCACTGGCATAGGTTACTCAGAGAAACTGTGTATGCCTCATGCCTGGAAGTGTTCAAGTACAGGTTAGACAAGGCACTGAGCAACCTGGTCCTGTGGAAGCTGTCCCTGCCCATGGGCCAATGGAGGGGGTGGAACTATGACTATATGACCTTTAAGGACCCTTCCAACACAAACCATCCTCCATTCTGTGATTTTCTTTTTTTTTTTCATCGTGAGATACAAAGACCATGTTTTGTAATGCTGGAATAGAACCAGAGACAAAGGTTGAGGACCTCAGTGAGTGCTTCAGAGAACCTTTACTGGTTCTTTTGTCTCTTGGGCACCTCTCTGTGAGCACCTTTTTTCCTACAGTGAGTGGATACTCACTGTACTTTGATTGATTTATTTTTACTCTTTATTCCTTCCAGACATATACTCAAGTCATACATTCTATCATTAGACACTGAAGTTGTTTCTCAAATGCAAGTATAGTATTCCACCACTGCTGATGCTTGTTGCTTCCCTTGCATGAGCACCATTAGTGCATGTGTGTCAACTCTAATTCAAATTGTTTTCATTTTATGTGAAATGGAAAATAGGCCAGCAATGGCTTTTTTCTGTTCAAATACTTTGCTAGCCTTACATTATATAGAAGATGTAGAATAAAAAATAGTTTTGCCAAGAGAGATGAAAACTGTGTGGTGGAGAAACCAAATATTATGGCAGCAAGGGTGTTCAAAGGAAACACTCAAAAGTCAAGGATTTTTGGTAAGTGACAAAAAGGTGACTAACTGGAAGGATGATTAATCCCATTTGGTATATAAATGTAAGAAAAACTCTCATAAAAGCAGCTAGCTACAAATGTCAAGTGTGAGATACTATGAACGCCCAGATTGATCAAACCAGGCTATATGCCATCAATAGTATATCTTAAAATGACATAAAAAGAGCTTTACTTTATAACTCTTTTTATGCACTGTTGATGAACTTTATGGATTTTTGTGAAGTAGCCAAAATGTCAGCATGACAAATGCTTTCACGTGATCAGAAACCTCGAAGTGGTGCTATTTCTCTTGCGCGCTGATGACTGCAGGAAACTACAGCATAAAAAAATTGCAAGGCTGACTTTGATCATCTTGGGAAAAAAAAATTACATTTAACAAAAATTTATGGAATAATGTCTTCTCAATTCTTTGTTCCATACAATTAAGAGATACCTTTCAGAGACTGAATTAAAATTTATTTGTTCTAAAAAGTGAACATAGTAAACAACCATGTATTAGTAATTTTACTATAGAAGAAAAGTAATGAATTATACTTTATACTTGTCAGCATTTTCTAAGTTGTATTTAGCTACATTTATTGTCAAATAAGATTGCAAATAACATCAACACCTAAGAGATGAATCTGATGGAACTACAACACAATCTGGATAGCTGTGAAACCGCAACCACCTCTCCAATTTCAAAAATATTAATGCTGTAATAGGCCCTGGTAGTGTGAAAAATTATGGTTACCCTGTCTGCAGAAGCATTACTAAATAAAACCATTTTACGTCTCAGAGGCCACATGGCATCCATCCACAAAACTAAACTGTTCCACTATCTTCATCTCCAGCAACATGACACCATCCAACTTCCCTGTGTAGAATGGTCCTTGTCGTACTGTTTCCTGAACCATGCACAAATATTATATGGAAGAGTACTATTTTTCACAGTTGCCAAAAAGAACATAAAAAAATTTACATACTAAGAATAATCACATGTCAAAGATTCGGTGGGTGCTGGTGTTCTGGATTTATTTTTTAACATTACATATATGTAACCTTTTCTAAATCTACCCTGCTGGCTAGTTTTAATGTTTGATTTTTTATTTTTTGGTTTATTGTATGTCCATTCTATTCCAGAATGGATTAATTATTATTTAAATTATAAATTAGAGTAGAGGTGAAAGAGTCAAGTTAGAAGAGTTTCTGTTGTCCCAGACATCTCACGTGTCTCACAATAAAGGGTCCAGTTCTTTGCCTTTGAGTTAGAAGAAATAATAGGAAAATATTCACTTGCTGCTTCATAGCCAAGGGATGTTAGTGAGGGCAAGTCATGTTACCACATTAATGTTAATGAGCAGTGGTAACTTCAGATACCATCAACAACAGTTTAAAAAAGCATATCTTTAATCTGTGAATTAAAATATAGTTGGAAGCTGCTTTGACATTCTTAGGTTTACCACATAGCTCAGTAACAATAATCTTGTTTAATCTAGGAAGCACTTAAGTATTGAATGCAAAAATATTTCTTTTATTTGAAATAATACAAAGGTCACTATAGGGTTATATTCAGCCCCCAGGAGATGTGTATCATGAGAAAGGTTCTAGAATCTAACACAATCAGATTCTTCACAGTGACTATATATGAAATAATTGCTTCAAATCATGGAAATTGTGATCACAAGAGAGACAGTAAAATATTATACATCACTTTTCCCCAACATGGTCTCCTCATCAGATAAACTTACGTTCTACAGTAGATACATATTCATAAATCATACATTATTGTGCTTAGGCACAAACTCTACTCTCAAAGGAAAACAGTGAAATTGCATGACCAGTAAGTTATTTTTTATAAGTAACTTAGCAACTGTGACTTGTTCTAGAGCCAAGGACAGAATCTCAAGGTTGTAGTCAGAATTTTTCTTCAATTATTTTTTTTCTTTCTATCGTCAGTGTCCCCACATGCAGTATGCACTCCTGATTGGGGAAATCCTGCTTAAACTAGAGCTTCAGCTACATTACCCAGCATAGATAGGGAGCTGTTTCTATGTCTCCTTGAGAATTAATCTACAAATGATTGCTGTGACTATTACTATATTATTTAGAATTTCAAGATTTCCTTTTTCTTTTTGTATATATTAATATAAACTATATTATAAACCATAAGTTTATAACTGCCAGCCTCTTACTCAACTAAAGCATGAAAGAGTTTCATTTTCATATGCCTCTACTAACCTTTGGCTTCTTACTTCAACTATGTGATAAATCACCATTTCGTTTGCAAAAGCCAGCTTTTCCTCATTTAAGATATGAATAACAAGCTTCAGTGCACTACGGGATCAACCTTGCTGTGCCAATATTTCCTCCCTCACTTTTTGCTGTAGGCATAGTGCTACATTTTCCACTCTATAACGTAGACATGCTGAATTGCATAATACAAAATTAAACAATCTAAACTACAAAACCACATTAAAGTAACACAAAGAGGTTAATTAAAATCCACTTTAGTACAGTGGTAAGTGTCCCCACCTGGCGTGTGGGAGACCCGGGTTCAATTCCTGCCAGGGAGACAGTGTTAAGAGTTGGACTCGATGATCCTTGTGGGTCCTTTCCAACTCAGAATATTCTGTGATTCTGTGAATTAGCCCCAAAAGAAGATTACAGATATGTTTTCCACTGCTTCAAGTCCATTTAAATAATTATTCTGAAATATTTTTCTGATACTAAAAAGACAATGCAAGATTAGATCTAAATTATGTCATTTACTAATCGTGACAGGCAATTTTCTGATGACCCTGATGAAAATCTGATGCTCATGGAATTGTGAATAATTCCAATACTGACCAGGTGACACAGAACAAGTGCTGCCCAGGGTCTTCTAATATAATACACGTCTAGAAGCATGAAAATGGATTGCTATTATCCTTCATGAACAAGTACTAATGTCAATAGCATTAATAGCTCATAGTTAATTCAGTAACTACATTGTTGTGGAAGTTAAACAATTAGTTCTCTAGATTGCTGAAAGCACATAATTGTTTTAATGCACTTCCACCTTATGATGTGAATATTGTATTTTAATAAATATTGTATATTTATCTTCATATTCACTTACTCATAGTATTGTGGGAGTTATAAAATCTTCCTCTTGTATTACATTTAATTGCATCTTATTTGTTATCAATTTTTTTCTTTGTAGAAGATAAATACATATATTTGCATGGATAAGACATGTTAATGTATTTATTGCTTAATGTATTTAATGTTTATTTTTATATGTTAAGACATTTAAAACTTATTACACTTAAAACCAGGTGAATGATACGGGAGAATTCTCTCTAGAAGCCAAAAAGACCTTAAATACAAAGCCACAGAGAACAGCAAGAGCAACCAGAAAAAGAACAAAAGATAAAAAGCAAAAAAAGAAAAAAAGGGAAAAACAACAACAAAAAAGTAAAACAATGAACACAAAGAATCTATCTCATCTGCTGCTCATTAGTGCACAATAACTTACAGACTACATAAGCATATAGTAGGACTCCCTGCTGTTTATACCTAACACTCTTTGATGGAAATATGTTCTTTTGGCATAAATGTGGCTGTATTCCATTCTGGTCACAGTTTAGAGGCACGTTCATTCTGTTTCTTTTATAGGACCTGCTGATACCACAAGGAAAACTCAGAAACAGTCAATATAGGGGAAAAAATGTTGTAATAGAATATATTTGCCTTTTCCCCGGATACATTTGTACAAAAGTAGTTTGTTTGTCCCCCAAAGTTCATTTTCACTGCTTATGATTTTAGATGAGGTCATATTTCTAAATTTACAGTTTTGCAGCTGGTTAGTCCTGTCTAGCTAATAAACAACTCAGATAGGATTTTCCTGTGTCATGAGTTATGATGAGTGGGAGATCATCTGTGTGGAAGGAAAGGAGAGGACACTGTGCCACACACTCACACTGTACTCCACGAGTCATGTGCGCCACCAACTTGAGACTACTTTCAGATCATGCTGCTTCTGCTGTTTTCCTGAGTAAAAGTCAGTAACTCTGCCCCCTGAGCCTGAGCAGGAACACCATGTGTCCATGTTTCTGGCATAAAGAAGTACAAAGCTGGGGAAGTTTTACAGAGATGTACAAAATTTCTACCTTCTCACTTGGAAGTCCTAGTCCCTGGTCCTAGTGGGTGATAATGAGGCTTGTTTTAAGGCTTGATAAGGGTACTCAGCATCCTCACTGGTGCTGCGCTGGCATTTGTCAGCATCTTACCCATGCCTCATCTAATAGCGCTTCTCAATTCACAGAACTATGATTCTATTAATGTCTTACCCTTGCCTCATATAGCAGCATTTCTCAATTTCATTGAAAACATTTTGTTTATTAGATTTTAGGAGTCTTTCTCTCTTTTCTTGGCAAACCCCATTGCCTAGATAATAATCTCTCTGGGATCAGCCCTTAGACTTCCATTTTCTCCTTCCCTGTGAGTCCCAAAAATCTTGGCTGAAGATTTTAACAGAGTCCTTTATATTCACATCCAAACATTCAATACCATTAAAATTTCATTTACCTTATTTCAGTCTAACACTTCTTCCTTAAGGTCATCTATTTTGTGCATTATCTGCTAATTTCATTAGCAAATTGCTTGGTTTTATGCCAAGCCCATAAATGAGTCTATTAAATAAGATGCGTTCCATGAATATCCCTTGTGGAATTCCAAAAAAAGCCCTCATCAACCCCAGTTACTCTCATTTTTCCTTAATTTTATAAGGTGTGTGCTAATACCTGTCCTACCCTAACCTTTTAGATGATTAATAGCATCTTATGGCACTATATTAAATATTTTACTGAAGTCTAGACACATTTGCTCTACTACATTTCATCTGTCTGAAGAAATGAATCACATATCAAATAACAATAAATTAGTACAAGTAAGTGCATTTATCTTTGATGAAGCTGTCTTCAGCGTCACCTTGCTTTCAATTTAATTCTGTTTCAAGGACTGTTTTTCCTTTAAATTGAAGAGCTACTCCACCTAGATTTAGCAAAACATAACATAAGCATCTGGTGTAAGTAGCCCTTTTAAGTTCCGAGTAACAAGTAGAAAGATATAAGCATATGTGAAGAGCAAATCATTTCATGCATTTGTACCCATACATGTACTCGGACATATTTAGAATTAAATGAGATACCTATTTTCTGTCTTCAATAAACTAGGACACATACTTCTAGATAGCTGGATTGGCCTGTGGTTTGGGTTGAAGGAGATTCAGACTTGAGGATGAGAAACTCCTCATAGCTTGTCAGATCATTTTTTAAATAAAACAAAAACATTTTCCTTTTCTAAATTTATTGTTATTAAT
>WEKX01009628.1:16294-56763 GCA_013390025.1 Pitta sordida
GAGGGCAAGCGCTACGGGGAGCAACTACTGGAACTGGGGTTGTTCAGCCTGGAGAAGAGGAGGCTCAGAGGTGACCTAATTGCTGTTTACAACTACCTGCAGGGAGGTTGCCTCCAGGTGGGTGTGGATCTCTTCTTTCAGGCTGGCGACACCAGAACGAGAGGACATGTCCTCAAGCTACGCCAGGGGAGGTTTAAACTTAATGTTAGGAAGCGGTATTTCACAGAGAGAGTGATTGCACATTGGAATGGACTGCCCAGGGAGTTGGTGGGGTCACCGTCCCTGGAGGTGTTTAAGAGAAGACTTGATGAGGAGCTTAGTGACATGGTCTAGCTGGGGGGTGTAGGGCTGGATGCTCCTGTGGGTGCCTTCTGGCTCAGAGTGGCCTGTGCACCTGTGAGGGAACTAGGTTTATGTTCACCACTCTGGGATGTGCATTCGGTCTCTGTACGTGTGTTAGATGGTGAGTTGGACTAGATGATCCTTGTGGGTCTCTTCCAACTCATAGTATTCTGTGATTCTGTGATTCTGTGATTCAGAAGGTTCATTACAGTTTGGTATGAATGGTTGCCAATTGATGAAAAGCTGGGGAGGAATTTGAACAACAAACTGTCTTATCACCATGCACCTATTTCAGCTCTGTCATATTACATGAGAAATGCATACATTGATGTTGATACAAAGCCACACAAAATGAATTAATAAAACACTGTTATAAAGGAGAAAACACCCCTGAAGGCAGAGAATTTTTCATCTGAGCCTATTTCTCTGTGGATGTCCGGCAGCAGAGGCTGCCATTGCCTTGCTATTGTGTGGAGAGATGCTCATCAACATCTTTATAAATTACTTGGATACAGGACTCAAAGGGATACTGAGCAAGTTTGCAGTGACTCAAAAGTGGGAGGAGCTGTCAACTCCCTCGAAGGCAGGAAGGCCCTGCAGAGTGACCTGAAACCACCAACCATGGGAAGTTCAACAGGGGGAAGTGCTGAATTCTGCCCTGAGGATGGGACAACCCTGGACATATGGACAGACTGGGAATGAGATGCTGGAAGGCCATGCCAGGAAAGGAACCTGAGAGTCCTGGTTCATGGCCAGTCGGCCACGAATCAGCAGTGCCCTGGCAGCCAGGAGGGACAACCATGTCCTGGGGGCATCAGTGACCAGGCCAGGGCAGAGATTGCCCTGCTGTGCTCTGGCTTGGAGCAGCCTCACCTGCAATACTGGGCCAATTTTGGGGCGCTGCAATATAAGAAAGATACTGAGCTGTTAGGGAGTGTCCAAAGGAGGGCAATGAAGACGATGAAGGGCCTTAAGGAAAAATTGAATGAGAAGTGGCTGAGGGCACTTGTCACTTGGTGTGTTCAGCCTGGAGAAGTGGAGACTGAGGGGAGACCTCATTGCAGTTACAACTTCCTCATGAGGGTAAGGAGAGGGGCAGGCCCTGATCTCTGCTGTGTGGTGACCAGTGACAGTTCTTGAGGAAATGGCCTGAAGCTGTGCCGGGGAGCTTTAGGTTAGATATTAAAACAAGTTTCTTCACCCAAAGGGTGGTTGATCACTGACCCAAGGAAGTAGCCTGACAGAGTTCAATAAATATTTGGGTGATACTCTTGCGAACAGAGTGTGACTCTTGGGGACAGTCCCATGCAGGGCCAGGAGTTGGAATCAATGATCCTTGTGGTTCCACTCCAACTCAGCCAATTTTGTGAGCTTCAATTCTAAAACAAACTGCTGAAGGTAAAAATTTACTCAAGCATTGAGCTTGGATTTTGCTGATCAGCCTCACATTGAGGGAAAAAATAGCAGCATGTGATTAATGTTTTTAAGAATGTGCTCATTCTTCAGCTGAAGGCCTGTTGTCAATTGGCTTTAAACAATATTGATGTGAAGCACTGATATATGTAATTGATAAGCAGCAAGGCTCATAAATATTTCCTCAATTATAATTTAATTCTTATATTATTAGTTTGCACCGTTATCTCTTTCAGATTCTTTTGAAAGAGTATTTCCATCCTCTGAAAAGAAAGTATTAAAGTTTTAATATTGCATCAGTATGGCAGTAGGCTAAATTAGTTTAAATCTCTTTGTGTTCAGATACTTCAAAACACTGTGTGCATATTTAAGTACAGACAGAGTAATTGATGGTTAAATGACTAAAGATATAATTTGAATAAAAATGTGAAAGGTGAATGGAAGTGTAATTGTAACTGACTTAATATTTTTATGGCATTGAGCCAATTTACTTTTCTTTTTGAGGGCTTCAGATAAAATCTTGATATGATGGCATTGTACTGCACGTGACAACTGGAAGTTAAGCTAATGTGAACAGCAGGGAAACTTTGAGAAATGAGTGTGTGCTGCTGCTTGGATGCAAAAAAAAAAACAAACGCAAAGAACCAAGAAACAATTTTTATAATCCAAGCATTCGTTTGTCTGATTGTGAAATATTTGCCCAGACTCAAATTTTCTGTTGAAATTTTACAATTCTTTAAACTGACTTCTTACTTGATGTAAATGAAGTAGCTAATGAACTGAAGATATATTTGCAGGTGCAAAGGCTGCATGTGTTGAGAATCATCTCTAGAAGAGCATGTAAATCTGGAGGCTGCTGTAGCTTTGTGTTGTGGTTTAGAGTAAGATTTCTCCTTCCTCACCAATTCCAATTAAATTGATCTCTTTCCTCAAAAGGAAGTGAAGAAGAAAATGAAAAAAAATTGTTTATTAACTGAAGTACACAGATTTATAACTAAAAATCCTCCTCCAGGGAGTTGAGGAACAGCAAGAAAAAATAAACCTGTTGTTGTCAGACTGACGTTGTCCAATATTTTTCCTCCCCTGGATCGATATGGGGGAGGGGAAGGAAGGGCCAAAATCTTGTTCCTGGCTGGATGCGGAGTAGTTGATGCAGGTAGTTGAGATTCTTTTTTTTCAGTTTGGATGTGTCTATAGGAAATAGGTGCAGTTCCTCAGAGTCCCAGAGAAAAGCTGGAAAATGAGAAGTAGCTCTGATTCGCCACTCTGGGCCGTTGAGCGGCTGAGCTGAGCTACTGCAGCCACCACTTCTTGGCACTCCTGTCTCACTGCTGCGTTGTGCCTTCCGGGTTTTTTTCCCCCAGATCCACCATTATTGATGAAGTGGGGGGCTACAGACCGCACCACCTGAACACAGTAACATGGAATACAAAATACAAAAATGCATTCACCACACACATTACAGTACCAACCTATGACATTCCACCTCTGATTCCATATTATTGGTTTAAAACTCAAATTAATCCCTTCTAGTTATACACACATATTTATATATACATGTGAAACCTATAATATACAATATTAATATAAACATATATAGATTTATATTCAGATAGTAATAATGATCCTGGCCAAATAATGATACATTAATATTCTGTACTATGGATTGATGATTTGTGGTACACAACACGTAGTTCCATCTTTTATCATTATCCACCATATAAATGCTGATCCATGAGCAAAACCAACTCCACGGATAGGTCTGCCTACCGCCAAGGGAGAGGTAATCCAGGCAGTCTTCCCTAACAAATCTCTGACTTGCACTACTGGAACCTTTTCTCCATCTACAGCGTGTAAGGACTCAGATTGGGCTGGCCCAGCTCTGTTAGTGGAACCTCGGGTATTAACTAACCAGCAGCTAAATGCTGTTCCCAATTTTTGAGTGTTCCTCCACCCAGTGCTTTCAAAGCGGTTTTCAGCAACCCGTTGTACCATTCTATTTTGACGGCAGCTGGTGCATGATAGAGAATATGATATACCCACTCAATGCCATGTTCCATAGCCCAATTATTGATAAGACTGGTCTTAAAATGAGTCCCATTATCGGATTCAATTCTCTCAGGGATACCATGCCTCCATACAACTTGTTTTTCAAGGCCCATGATGGTGTTATGGGCTGTGGCATAAGGCACAGGGTAGGTCTCCAACCGTCCCGTGGTGGCTTCTACCATTGTGAGCACATAACGCTTGCCTTGGTGTGTTTGAGGCAGTGTGATGTAATCAACCTCCCAGGCCTCCCCGGACCTCTATTTGGACTACCGTCCACCATACGATGGGGGTTTTCATTCGTTTGTCCTGTTTGATGGCAGCACAGGTTTTACAGTCATGGATAACTTGGGAAATACTGTCCATCCAATCAGTTTAACATCTGATCGGTGCTTGGCCCAGCACATATTGATGATATGGACGAGAGAATTGAGTCCTCCATTAACAAGTTTGCAGATGATACCAAGCTGGGGGCAAATGTTGAACTGCCAGAAGGTAGGAGGACCCTTCAAAGGGACATTGATAGGTGGGTAGAGAAATGGGCAGATTCCAATAATATGAGATTTAACAAGTCCAAATGCCTGGTTCTTCACTTTGGACATAACCCCATGCATTGCTACCACCTGGGGTACGAGTGGCTGGAGAGTGGTGAAATGGAGAGGGATTTAGGAGTAATGGTTGACAGAAAACTTAATATGAGTCAGCAGTGTGCTGAGGTGGCTCAGAGAGCCAATGGCATCCTGGCCTGTATCAGGAATACTGTTCCCAGTAGGACTAGGGAAATTATTCTTCCCCTGTATTCGGCGCTGGTCAGACCACATCTTGAATACTGTGTCCAGTTCTGGGATCCCCAGTTTAAGAAAGATGTTGAACTACTCAAGAGAGTCCAGAGAAGGGCAACAAGAATGGTGAAAGGACTGGAGAACAAGCTTTATGGGGGGCAGCTACAGGAATTGGGGTTGTTCAGCCTGGAGAAGAGGAGGCTCAGAGGTGACCTCATTGCTGGTTACAACTACCTGCAGGGAGGTTGCTGCCAGGTGGGTGTAAATCTCTTCTCTCAGGCTGCGAGCACCAGAACAAGAGGACATGGCCTCGAGGTACACCAGGGGAGGTTTAGACTGGATGTTAGGAAGAACTTTTTCACAGAGAGGGTGATCTCTCATTGGAATGGTCTGCCCAGGATGGTGGTAGAGTGTCCATCCCTGGAGGTGTTTAAAAAAAGACTGCATGAGGAACTCAGTGACATTGTCTAGACAATGGGAGGCTCAGATAGATGGAGTGTGGTGCTCATGGCTCCACAGTTGTGGGTTCAATCCCTGGGTGGGCATTTGCTTAGGAGTTGGACTAGGTGATCCTTGTGGGTTCTTTCCAACTCAGAATAACCTGTGAACCTGTGAACCTATTGCCACTGTTCCTTAGGAACATGTCCAACCTCTCATTCACCAGCAACCCCCAGTCCTCCTCAGCATGACTGCTCTCTATCTGTTCATCCCCAAGTCTGTACTGATACCAAATATTGTCCCAATTAAGTGAAAATAAATGGAGAGGAAAGCTAGTTAAAAAACTGAAATCTGTCTACCCTACTGTGTGAGGTCATTTTTATTATCTCTTTTTATGTAGTATTTTGCTAGTGGAAATCTTCTAAAACGTGATTGTCCCTATCCTGGCTTTACTGTTGTGATTCTGGCAGCAGCTGTTGAAACATGAACCCAAATGCCCTTTTCTTTGAAAATCTCTTAAGAATATGCTCTCAAGTCACAGGTAGTTTGCAAGTTAATCACCATGGTCCCTTTTTTGTCTGATGCCTCCTAGGAGCATGATGATTTTGAACCAGTAATAGGAGAAAGAAAAAGGAGGGACTGATAATAGGATTTCTTCTTAGCTAAAAAGTGTTACCTTAAGTTCCATGCTACTATACAGAGCTGTGTGAATCAGCCCTAGCAGGCACTTGGAACAACACAAACCTTCAGCTAGAACACAAAGAGTAAAATTATTTTCATTACCTTGTTAACTGGAGTACCCCCAAAGCAATCCCCAGGCAGAGGCACACAGTAAGAGTTGTAGGTACTGTTAAACTCAAAGCCTGTAGTTGTGTAAACCCAGGCTGTCTTCATTGAATCAGGACCCACCGAAGGCATTAAGTATCTCTGTCTTTTCCTCATCTAGTTACTCATCTAGTTGCAAAGTGTGGGCAGAATTAGTGGCTTTTCCAAAGTGCTAATGTTCTTGCTCTGATTTTCTTTAAAAAGGCTTATAGGAAATACTTTCTTGATTCCTGATAAAGCCACTGAAATAATTTCTTCTTCATCTGAAGAGGTATCCATACTGTCAAAATATGTATGACATCTTTTTTGTATTTGTTTGGAGGGCCTCATTCAAAAGCATGCAGTCCTTCACCATGTACTTCTGGACAACACAGGACTGGGAAGCAGTATCAATGCCTCCAGGGCACAATCCAAAATGATTACTTGCATATTGACTTTTGATATTTTTCTTCCCAGAAGTCTCAGTACCAAGCTCATTGTTCCTGTCCAGACTAAGGAAAGGGATAGCTTAACATTTAGGCTCCAGCTTGTCTCTAATAGGTAAGCAATTTTGTGCCTTAGAATGAGAAGGTGCCAAGGGAATAAGCGAAAAGGAGGCTGTGTGTGGTGACAGACAAACCTTTTGCCTTGTGGGTTACATGAGAAATAGCTTCTGTCTTCCCATCTTCCCTAACCCTAACCCTTAGCTATATGCAAAGGAGAGGCGTCACACTCTGGCTCCTTCTGTAATGAAACAGTAGAGAATAACAGCTCCAGCTCAGGAAGATGTGAACTACAAAGCTGCTGGGGGCTTTGGGAGGAAATGTCTTTATCTGAAGCTTTTTAAACTCTAATCCCCCAATAACTGCTTTTTCATGTCGCATTAAGGGACAGAGAGAGCCCAGCCAACAAGAGGCACTTCCAAAAACTCCATTTATACGCATCTCCCACTGCTGTGATTCAGCTTCAAGGATACTATCAAGGGCATTTCATATTGCTCCACTAGCCTTAAAATTACAGGTACATCTAGTGTCAGCCTTTATTACCCACCTCATTGGAGGTTGTACTTTCAAGAGCTGGTATCACCTGAGAAACACAAATGTTGGGATTGAATTCAGAAAGAAGGTTTAAAACTCTTCAGGCTGGTAGGGTCTGTCAGTTGCAGGGCCCCACGTCTTGTTGCAATGCAGTGAACATAGAGGTTGTCACAAATGCCATGAAAACCATTTGATGCATAGTCTGCCAAAGTCCTAACCCTTAGCAGGCTGTCACAACAGGGCAGTGCTTTTACTTCCCAGTTCAAATAATCAGCAGCTCTCTGTACATTTTTGCAAGTATTTATGGAAAGCGACTGGTACAAGGGTGGGAGGTGGTGATGGTGGAGATAATTGCATGTGATTTTTGCAGGAATATCTTTTCCACAATGTCAAATTCAGACAGCAAGCAGTATTTCAACTCTCACTATACTCTGCCCTAGGTAAATATGTTGACTGTTCTATTTTCTCACAGCAGCATGTGCGGAATTTCCTACTCAGTAAATAACCAGGCTATACCAAGCTTTCTTATTCAATAAGAACTCTGCAAAAGAAAGAGCAGTAGAGTTGATCTATACCTTATATGAAATAGGCTTATTTCCAAAGGAGGCTCTGGCTTGTACTCTTATTTCATAGATGTAGATGCTGAGAGACAAAGCAAAGGAAACAAGCCCTTGGACAGAAAGTCTGTCTTCAGCAAAGCTGGGTGTAAATCTCCAACTAAAAGTCTCAGATCTTGCAGCTAAGCTCAAGAGTATTTAATACCTTTTGTTTTGCTTTTGCTGGGTTTGGAAGGCCAAGAGAATAGCATACTGCAATGTGGTGTGTTTGTTACAATGAATATTATGTATTATAATAATACTTCATTACATTCAAGGACAGATTTTTAAGATTTTGAGCTTACAATGGAACATATAAATCAGAAAACTTCGCCTGCATCTCTTATCTAATTTGCCTGCAGCAATGGGTCAAGAGAGCATGGTTGATTCTTTATCTAGTTAGGCTTGGTTTATAATCTTTTTCAATTAATTACTTTTCTTCCCCTTCTGTCTTCAATAATGAAATTTGAATGAAAAATAATAGAATTGAAAGTGCTCCCATAGCCGGATACAGTAATCTTTTGAAGGTGTTAATAGTTTATGAATGAGCAGAAGAGCTGTGCCTGCGGTGTGCCACATCTTTGAATTCATTTTCAGGTTTAGTGGCATGGAGCTCAGATTTGCCCTCTTGGGGAGGGAGCAAAGCTGGTGAGGCATTGTTCCACCAAACTTGTTTTACAGACAGTGAATAAAATGCTGGAAATCTAAGTTTATAATTTACTCAGTGATGCTGTCTTAAAGGTCTTTAAAAAAATTGAGCCATGTGCAGTCTGGTCTGTGAGATTTGGGAACTTAGTTTCCTTCTGAAAGACTAGAGCAGCCTAGGAAGTAACAGTTGCTGTAAGGGGCATATTCTGGTATAAGTTATCTACACAGAATTGCTCTTTCCTTCCTGATGATAGAATTGCCTGCTGGAAGAGCTCTTGCTTAGATCTGAGTGATATTTTTCAGTCTTTCAGATAAGCTGTTAATCACCTGGTATCTGAAAAAAGTTACAGAAATCCCAGCTGAAGTTTAAAAATCATTCTCAGCAGTTTCTGATCTTTGTAGCCATAGTTTTTGGACATCTCAGTCTCAGCAAGCTTATCTATGTGCAGATGTTGTGATTAAAAAAGCACTGTTATTTATGCATTACAGATGGAAGATTAAAATGATCACACGGGGCTTGTGTTCCTGAGGAGAGCAGCTTGGTCCTCCCAGGTTCTGGGACTTTGTCCCTGAGGAAATTATCTGTTCCTGTTACCATAATTCTTCTGTTCAAGATCCAAAGGAGCTTTTTCCTAGATCTTTGCCTTTTTTCTATCTGAGGTTAACGCTGTTTATGGCACACTGACCTAATGTGTGAAGTCAGTCTGTATCTGTTACAGGGTGTTAAACTCTAGACCTAATGATATTCTTTCTCAGGATTCATATATCCAAAATTCTCCCTCTTTTACTTCCCTTTCAAAATAAAATAAACTGAAATCAACAAAGGGTACTTCAATTTTGACTGAAGACCATCAGCATTAAGAACAAGTGGTTGTAGTGATTATAATGCATAATAACTGCAGCAATTCAGATGTCATTTAGTGACTCCATGGATATGCATAATAAACCTGTGGCTGGGATTTACAGAGCTCCTTGTCTGTTTTTCTGGAAACCTTGCAGCTGCATAATTTTCTTCAAATAACTGCGCCATCCCTAAAATGTTTCTTGGCCACAAGTGCTGCCCTGATACCCTTTCTACTCAGTAACCTGGTTTGGGTGGTGTAGATATCAAGTGCCCTGGAAAGGCTGTCAGAGCATAGCAAGCATATTCATGTACTTCCCTAAGTCAACTCCTAATCTTTAGGGATCAGTAATCTGAGAGTTTTTTGATTCTAGAGGTAAGAATTTTAATGCATTGCTTTTATATCCAAATGGATTTTTAGGTCACTTTTTGACACAGTATAAATGTATAACTTGCAACAGCTGTGGGAAAGATTTTCCCAGCTTAATTATGTATTACCTGTTGAAATATCTTCCCTGCGCTCAATCTCCCATCTCAATAGGTTTATTTGATGGGTTATTCTGGCTGCAAATGTTTCTTTGGGTGTTTTTTTTAGTCTGAAGCTTTCTTGTCTTCAGTGAACTTGAGAGACTGAGCACTCTGGCGTGCAGAAAGGGACATACCTCTCTTGGAGAGCAGTTGAACTGAGCCACATGAAAAGCCGTCATTGTAGGTAGTTTGAAAGCAGAGCAGTGATGAAGAGGGTGAAGATGAGAGAACAGGGTTTAGGAAGATCAATAAATGAGCAACTGTAACTTCTGTGATAGGATTTCTAGGTTGAATGTGTTTTGCCCATCTTCTTCACACTCAGAAAGATTTTGTGCCATTTTGCCCTGACCCGTGTAAAGGCGTGTGGATTCACATGACTTCAAGTGCAAGAGCTACTAGAGAAACAGACTATTAGATAACATGACTTTTTGTTGCAGAGGAGCTCCAGGGATTGGGACTACCACTGCCCTTTAAAGCTGAATTTCTCCTCATTTACCCCATGAGCACACACATACAGTGCTGCAGGGGGCAATGTAGAATCTGACTCTCAGCTAATCCCTGTTGCCTGTCCTTAGCCTGGGAGTCCAGAATTTCTCGGAGAGGTTCATAAGGCAGAAAACAATGCTCTCTGCTGTCTGCATGTTGTAGGAGAGACCCATACATCAAGGAGAGACCCTTCAGCACAAGCTGAGATACCCTGGAAGAGGAGATGCTTCAGCGGCCTTTGCCTGTGGTCTGGTAGGGCTCACACTAAGCTGTAGACTGAGGTTTTAGCTGTTGTTTGCGATAGAGCAACTATATTCAGCCTTCTGGGAAGTAAATGCATATTTACATTTGATCACTTTGCAATTTGAACAGGCAACAGAATGTGGCATGAGGAAAGGGTAACAAAAGACTGAACATTATTTAGAAATAACTTGTATTTAGCATAAACTCTAAATTAATATAGAGAAGAAAAAAAGCCTGAATGTATTTCAGTATTTCAGGACAGACACACTTAAAGCTATGCAAGTCAATGCACTTTGAATTGAAATGACAGAGCTGTGGAGACCCTGAAGCTCCCCACTACCTTTGCATCCCACGCAGCAGCTTCAGGGCAGCAACTGAGATGAGCCAAAGGTGGCTTGCTGGGGAAAGCGGTGGTGTGCTACCGTGGGTGAGGGAGACATTGTCCAGAGGCTGGTGGCTGTGCTGGCTGCAGTGGTATCCAGCCAGGCACTTTGTGTTTTCCTACAGCAGAGGGTAGTGTTACCTGTGTCTGTTCTGCTGGAAACAGACTGCTTCAAAGTATGTAATGGCTCTATTCAGCCTGTGTGTTTCAAGCTGATATGGAATTGTTAAATACTTATAATAGTATATCTTTGCTGCTTTACTGAAAATATTTTTTTCTGTGAAGGAAATATACACTATTAACTCTAACTCTATACCACAGTGCTGATATTTAGCTTGCAAAGCTCTCCAGGCTGCTGTTTCGTGAGAGCACTCCTGTATCACCTGTAATAACTTGTACTAGCATTTTGTCTTACTGCTTAATTCTTGGTAGAATTTTTTTTTCTAATTTCACACTTTTTACAGAAATGCATTTATTCTGATGACACTGTGTGTGTGATAAAATTTGCAGTAAAACTAAAATAAAGACAACAGTGTAATTGTTGTTCACAGTTGCTCATCAGCTCTGGTGGGTGATTCTGTGGTCCTCATCCTGGCAGGGAGCTGTGGACAGGAGTCCCCATCCTGCACAGACTCTGGGCAGTGCTGCATAAGCCGAGGCCTGAAATGTTATTTGACCTGGCAGAGGAGCCTGGGTGGGTAGTTGGTTTTTGAGGGAACAGTGATGGCTCCCAGCCAGATGAAAGCTAAAGTTCTTGAGCTGAGGTGTGTGGTGTGTCCTTTGGACCTCCTGTGTGCCTCCAGCATCTGTGTTCTTATGACTAACAGAGACATGTGGAATTGTCATGGCAAGAAGAAATAGTAAAACTGGAAAGCTAGCTGTTTTGAAGTAATGTAATGGGAAAGTCAAACCAACTTCAAGGGTAACTTTGAGATATGTAGTTTTGCATATTGAAATTTTCTAGATTTTTAAGGGTCTCATTTATATTTGAAAACTGGATCTGTTGTGCTTGTCTGTACCCTGTGATTTAGAGCAGATGCTGTGAGATGTCCTGTGCTGATGGACATACAGGCATGAGGCATGTTGTACTGGGGAAAAACGAGATTTATTTCTCCTCTTCTGGCCTCTGAATATTACATAGTGACAGTACCTCGGAAAAGCTGAACTCAAAGATCTTAAAGGTATTTGCCAACCAAAAGTATTATATGATGACAGACTCTGAGCTCTTGATCTGATTGAGTGTGTCAAACCATTGCTTGGCAATTATTTCCTTGATTTGTGGTTTATTTTGAACTTCGTAAGTCATCCTTATATGGATCTGATAGTGTGCTTGGAAGCTGTATTGTCTGAGGACTGGGGGAAGAGAAGTGTTTGTACCAATCCACTGGTGATTTCTGTGGAATGTTTTAATGCCACAAAGCAGGCATTGGATAGGAAAGGCTGGAATAAATACTGAGAGGAGAGTGTCCCCCATTCCTCTCATCTACACATTGCTTCAAAATTGTGTGGCACCTCTTTGCACACATGTACATTACCCATTTCAGAGATGGCACTGATTTTCATATTCAAAAATCAAGTATCTAATAAGGGCTTGTCTTTCAGGTAAAAAAAAAAAAATCCTCTGTTGCCAACTTCATGGTCTTTCACCAAGGTTTCACAGAATAAACACTAATGCTGAAGATCCTGTAACTATTCGGGGCTTTCCCTTCATACAGGTTGGAAGACTGAGATTGCCAAACTGTATGTCAAAGGGAAGGACTGAGGAAATACTGGTATATGGTTTCATTTGTCTGCACCATTATTTAGCATTTAAAATTTGAAAGGTATTTTGTCTCTTCTTTCCTCCTCATGTTGTTATTTTTGAAACGTAACATCATTTAAAAAATATTTTTCCATGTAGTCTTGCATATTTTCTTTATATATTCTTATCTTGCTTGTCCCTTTCTGCATTTTTTGATTTAGATTTTTTTATTTAAGAATTTACTACTCTCTGAAACTAACTTGATATTAGCTTTGGTAAGAATCATGTTCTGAGCATTTTCTGTACATACACTGTCTATTAACTGTAATTATACAATTGCTTTTTTTTTGTCTGTGATGGCATGATTATTAATTTCACTTTTAAAAGCTGAATTCTAAACATCGTGCTGCTCAAAGAGGAAGACAAATTAAAATTAATAAAAACCTAAACTTAAATGCAGATGAACTTGCAGACCTTGTTTAGGACATTTCCGGTGTGTTAGAGGTGTGCCTGGACTCTACATATATGGTATCAGGTCAGCCTACAACACACAGCTAAGATGCAGAATTGGCTTATACGATGTGTTATCACGTGGTTATACAGTGCCTGGGGTTGAAAGTGGTTGGTGAGCTGTTTTCACAGAATCACAGAATCACAGAATATTATGAGTTGGAAGGGACCCACAAGGATCATCTAGTCCAACTCACCATCTAACACCTAGCATCCGTACAGAGACCGAAAGCACATCCCAGAGTGGTAACACAGTCTAGTTCCCTCACAGTCTAGCAGGCCACTCCGAGCCGGAAGGGACCCAGGATCATCCAGCCCTACGCCCCCCAGCTAGACCATGTCACTGAGCTCCTCATTGAGTCTTCTCTTAAACACCTCCAGGGATGGCGACTCCACCACCTCCCTGGGCAGTCCATTCCAATGTGCAATCACTCTCTCTGTGAAAAACCGCTTCCTAATATTAAGATTAAACCTCCCCTGGTGTAGCTTGAGGCCGTGCCCTCTCGTTCTGGTGTCATCAGCCTGGAAGAAGAGGTCCACATCTCTGCCTTGCTGTGTCCCTTTTCCACTTCACCGTAATGGTGCCTTCATGCTAAAATACAATTGCTGATTCTGGGGCTAGTTCTTTCCTGCACTGGCCCTAAAATCCAGTGTCCTTCCTCTTCTGCTTTATTTTTCAGCTTCCAATTGTTGTTATGTGAATATACAGATTATCAAATATAGCCCTATATCATCTCCATCAGCAGATACATGCAGCATATTTATTCCATGTGTGGATACAGACACACATAGCTACACTGCAGTAGTTGTTAAAATGAATTGCACAAAAATAACAAGGCCTTTTTATACAGCATGGTTTGCAGCTTGTTCCTACAGAGATGTGTGTTGTGTCTTTCTACAGCTGCTTCTCATGTGCCTGTTGGAGCTCTGGGAAGGAGAGAGTCGTGTGCTAGGGTGTCTGTGTTGCAGTGTTGTTTTGACCTCACACTTCAAGTCTGTTCCTGTTGCCCTCACTCAAGTTAGTCATAGTGGAAGATTTCCTTTACTTAATTTTTCAGGATTGAGCTTCATTCTGGTCACACTTCTGAGGATCTGCAGATCTCTCAAATGCTGGGATTAAGGCTCATTTATATAAAGTTTCTGTTGGTTTTCTTTTTAGACATCCTGGGAGCCATTGGATCCTAGGGCCTGATTAGAGTCATGACTAAATGCAGAAGTGTGTTTCAATCATTGCACTGTTGGCTTCGGCTATACATTTTCTCCCATCCTCCATAAACATGATAATACATGTACACTTGCATTTCTCTTTGCTCTTACAGACCAGTGAGATAGAATTTACATTCCTTTGAAGTCATAGAATAGTTTGATTGGGAGAAACCTTAAAGACCATCTCATTCCAGTCCCCCTGCCCTGGGCCTCACTCAACCTGTCCTTGAAAACTGCTAGGAATGAGACATCAACAACTTCTCTGGGCGACCTGTGCCAGTGCATCACCATCCTCACAGGGAAGAATTTCTTTCTAACATCTAACCTAAACCCACTCTATTCTAGTTTGAGGCCTCTCAAGCCTGTCAAGGTCCCTTTGGATGCCACACCTTCCCTCAACTCTACCACACATCTGGATGTTGTTGGAAAATTTGCCGAGAGAGTACACAGTCCCACTGTCTCTGTCACCACAAAGATGTGGAACAGTGTTGTTTGCAACAGTGTCCCCTTAGGGATTCCACTTATCACTGGTTTCCATGTGGACAGTGAGCCATTGACCATGACACTTTGACTGATCAGGTATTTTAACATGAAACCCCCATTGTACCCAGCAGTAAAAGTTCTTTGTTTAATGAATGACATTTTTTCTCACTACTGCAGCAACAGAACTGTGCTGATGGTGCAGGAGCTATGATGTGCTAGAAATGAGATGACTGATGAACGCAAAGACAGGTGACACAGCAAAATACGGTCTGGTTTGCTGAGATTTTGACTTTGTTCTAGTTTTCGGTAGTTGAAAATATTCCTGACCATGCAAATAATACCTATCTGTACCAGTCATGGCTAAATGTGTATTTTCCTAAAGCAAATACTACAGACAGTTCTGTAGTGTTGAAGTTTTTCCATGAGGAGCAGCTGAGTCTGCTCTGCATAAACCCTGGCTCCTCAGGCAGTGAGCTGCTCCATTACAGCTGAAGACAGTGGGAGTTTCTGGCTCTGCAGTCAAGTGTAGGCATCCAGCGGAGTATTGCAACCAAGATCTCTTTGTGTGTTTCTAGAGCATAAAAAATGGTCTGAACAACAAGTTCTGTGGAAAATTGCTGGTGGAAAATCTTCAAGGTTCCCTTCTGTCAGAACAACAGGGAGAAGATTGGCCTACTTGTGCAAGAAGGCAGCAATGTGGACTCAGATTTCTGTAGATTTGTGCCTGTGCTTTGCTCCTTGGATGACTTGCTCATTGCTTTCTGCATTTGTCATATTTTTCAGTCATTTCTGCACAGTTTAGGGATGGTGCAAAAGAGGATTTTCTCAACTGAAAAGTTAGAAAGCCAAATCCTCATCTGCAAAGGTTTGAGCAACATTGATAATTATTGCCAAGAGGGGTCAAAAAGATCCTGTAAGTTTAAACAACTCAGATGCCCAGTGGAGCGCCTAGGAAAACAGGCTTCTATGCCTCATCCCCAGAGATATCCCTGCCTGCTGCCATAGATAACTTTTGTCTGCCTATAATTGCACCCGTCTGTGGTCTGGCATGTAGATGCCAAGCAGGGCATTTCTTCTAATTTGTCACTTTGTATTTCATGAATATATAATTTCTTCCATTTGGTTCCCCAGTGGTTATACTCTGCAGCTCTGCTATATGTAATGCATAGGGAAGCCAAGTACTACAGCTGTACTCCTTTCATTTTGAAGGCATAAACAAATGACATCAAGGACTGTGAGGAGGGTAGGTAGTTGGAGTCTTGCATCACACAATAAGAAGGCACAGCTATGCCGTCATGTACAGATCCTTTCTACAGCCTCCTTCACTCTTGCATTTCTTGAAATTCAGGTTTCTCTTTTCTTTGTATGAAGTTCTGTTTGACCAAGATACTGCTGAATCTGTGTTATCTGTGTTAACAGTTGGGTTCATTGAAATTCATTAACTTTTCTACTGAACCACATAGTAATTTCCAAGAATACAGTGAGCCCCTGGAACTTGCGGGGGGACAGGTCTGGGCAGGCCATGCGAGTCATGAAATCCATAAAGATACTGAACCCACAAATATTCAGTTAGACCGTGCCTGTAGCCACGTCCCCTCCAGTAATGAGATCTAGAGGGCGGTCCTGGGAGCACTGCATGCTCTGTAGCATGTCCAGAAAACAAAGCAAGTGCCTTTTGCCCCTTCCCAGCAGGGGAGTCCCAGGGAACTAGAGGGGGCTGCCTGCAGCCACGCAGCCCCCATGGCAAGTCCTGCGCTTCCACTACCACTGCTGCAGTGGTGGTGGCAACGCCAGGCTTCTGAGTGACCATGGGGGGCTCTGCCAAATCTCTGGGCAGCAGCAGCAGGCTGAGTACCCACTGTGGGGCTGTGTGTCACTCTGGGTGGAATGCAGGGACCTCATAGACCATTTTCACATTGTATCCGGCAGATCTGGGAATTGGCAAAAAAGGCAAGCTGTGTTTGAACCAGAGGGGTGCGGGGCTCGGAGGGGGGAGTCCGGCTGCCTATTCCCTCCCCCAGCCTCGGTAAGTGGCAGGAGCTTGAGCTCTGGGCTACACCGGGGAGGAGATGTGTCCTGGATTGGGAGCATGGCTGGGCTACCCCTCACCAGCCCTGGTCCTGCCGCTCCTGGTATGGTGCAGGTGTGAGCAGCGGCTGCTGTAGCAGGGCCCGTGTTAGGGTTAGCATAGTAGGTAAAGTTACAGAGCCGGCACCACCGCTGCCAGGCGACACAGTTGTCTCAGCAACACAACCAGGCTGTTCTGTCACCGGGGAAGGCAACTGGTTGCTTTTAATCAGTGCCTACAAAAAACTTTCACTCCCCTTAGTTTAACTGTGTGGTGTGGTGTGTTTTACTGTGTGTGGAAGTTTTGAACACATCTACAGCCACGGTCTCTGGGAATCAGCCTTTGAAACTCCACTTTGAACAACATAGGCTGTGGCAGCGCACATAATGAATGGTTCCCTGGCTACCAGCAGAGCAGAGCCCAGCTTCTACAGCACCTGCTCCACCCAGCACGTGTGTTGGTCCCAGTTTCTTTGTTTGGTTGGCTGTTATTTGGGAGTTTTGGGGGGGGTGTTTTGTTTGGTTTTTTTTCCCCTGCCTGCACTGTGCAGTGGTGCCACCCAGATTGTATGGGCAGCTGCACTGCCCGATGCAAGGACCCTGCTGTGGCCCCGGCCGTGTTCTGGCTGCCCCTTTGCAGGATCTGACGCTTCCCTGCCCCACCTGACAGGGACACTGAGCACAGTCCCCAGGGGACAAAGGAGCTGGGGTTGCTCAGAACACATGGGCTGTGATGTAAACAGATTGCTACACAGCAGCCTGGAGGGGCTGCAGGTTTTCCCTGCAGCTCCACTGCTGTGGAAAATACGTGTTTCCCTCCCACGCTGGAAGGAGCTGTTTCTGCGGCAGCTGCTTCATGCTCACAAACTTGTACCATTCTGATTGGGAACTGGGGTCAGGCATGGGTTTTTTGTTGTTTGTTTTTTTATTTTTTAAGGTTTTTCAGTCAGCAAACCTGTCTCTTTCTTCCAGGCCAGCCTCAGAAGTGGGGGATGGATCTGCACTGCCAGTGCTGGGGGACCGTGTCGTCTCAGCCCCTGGGGCAACATGGCGGAAGCACGGGCACTGCCCATGGGTGTGGGAGGCAAGAGCTGTGGGGCTGCCCTTCCCTTCCCCACCTCAGCAACAAAGAGCACCAGAGGGGGATCCATGGGGGCCCCTGGGGTGGGGGGAAGGTGCCTCCCACTCCTGCTCTCACACTCAAACACACACAATCCCAGCACCTTTCTGCAGCCTGGTGGAAAACAATGCCAGCTGTGCAAACACACCGAGGGCCCCTGTTGCCTCCATGGTGCCCACCCGCAACTGCTCCAGCAGTGGTCCCGGCTCCAGAGCAATGGTGGTGGTGCCCCTTCTCCTTAAATGGTGCAAATGAAGGGTGCTCGGAAACCACGAGAGGTGGGAGCAGTGGGCTTGGTTCCCGTCCACCCTGATTCATCATGGCGCGGGTGCCTGCCGCGCCTTGGGTCAACATGGCAGGGCAAATGCCCGCCGGCCCTGGGGGATGGGAGGAAGGTACCTCCTGCTCCCACTGTCACACACAGACACAGACAATGGCACCCCATCTCCCCATCTTGCAGTTTGGTGGAAAACAATTCCAGCCATGCAAAACCACACATTTACATTAAACATAGCTGGGTCAGGCCGCACAGTGTGCGGCTCCCTCCTGTCACTGCCCTTATGGCTCCTGGGTGGGGCCAATTTACATATTCATGAGTTAATTGCATATTAATGAGCTGACTAGGGTTGCAGTACTATCTGCGCACGTGTGCAGATGCACAGCTTGCAGAAAAAAAGTGGTTAAGACTGGATGTTGGGAAGAGATTTTTCACAGAGAGAGTGATCGCTCATTGGAATGGTCTGCCCAGGGAGGTGGTGGAGTCACCATCCCTGGAGGTGTTTAAGAGANCCCCATCTCCCCATCTTGCAGTTTGGTGGAAAACAATTCCAGCCATGCAAAACCACACATTTACATTAAACATAGCTGGGTCAGGCCGCACAGTGTGCGGCTCCCTCCTGTCACTGCCCTTATGGCTCCTGGGTGGGGCCAATTTACATATTCATGAGTTAATTGCATATTAATGAGCTGACTAGGGTTGCAGTACTATCTGCGCACGTGTGCAGATGCACAGCTTGCAGAAAAAAAGTGGTTAAGACTGGATGTTGGGAAGAGATTTTTCACAGAGAGAGTGATCGCTCATTGGAATGGTCTGCCCAGGGAGGTGGTGGAGTCACCATCCCTGGAGGTGTTTAAGAGAAGACTCAATGGGGAGCTCGGTGACATGGTCTAGATGGTGGGAGGCTTGGATGGATGGAGCATGGTGCCCGTGGCTCCAGGGTTGTGGGCCTGATCCCTGGGTGGGCGTTCACTTGGGAATTGGACCTGATGATCCTTGTGGGTCCCTTCCAACTCGGAATAACCTGTGAACATGTGAAACCTCGAATATACGGAACACAAATATGCAGGGGTCCACTGACTTTTATATTAGTTCAGCAAGTCCCTTTTTGTCATGCAGAACTCATTAAATTCAGTGGATTTTTCTTAAAACGTTTTGGGTTAATTCACGTCCAAAATAGAGAACAGAAAGTACAAAGTCAATATCAATTAAAACCACTAAAACCTTCTTTCTCCGTGTGTGTGATTAAGTCCTTTGGCAGGCTGTGTCTGGGCAGCTAGGAGAAACATCAGTTCATGCTGTAGTAACACAGCAGGGTCACATCAATGTCCTCTTTGTGTAAATTAAATTATTCATATCCAAGTTTCTGGCTTATGTTAATTTGAATCTGTGGATCTGGCCCAAGTCTTCAAAAGTACATGTGTATAAGCATAATCCTCACATTGCAAACAAGGCAATGAAGTGGCATACTGCTCCCATGAGCCTGGGAGAGCTGGACAGAGTGATCTGTGGTGTCTTCTTGCTAAGTCTGAAACATGCTGAGGAAATCATGACCTGATATGTTCAGTACTGCTTGAAGGATTTTGAGACCACATTCCTTTTTATAGTATAGGATCTCTTAACTTCAAGAAACTGAATGGCACATAAGCATTAATGACACAACCAGCATTGCCCTATGGTCATGTGTGTAGCTCCAGATGGAGTAAGCATGGGCTGGCTTTGTCCTGCTGCTGTATCCTACCAACATTCAGGGCCTTCTGTGGGGTTTTTCTTTTTCCTGGGCCTTTGTATTGGGTTTGGGTACTAAGTAATGTTTTCTGTCTCACAGTGTCAGCCGCTCAATCAAGCCCAAAGCTATATATGCGTTATTATTCGTAGTTTTTATAACAAGCTGAGCAGCACATTTTTACCTTCCCACCACAGCTTGTATTTAACTGACTCTTCCAGTAGGAACTGTTCTTACTTTATTTTTTCTTTTTATTTCACCATTTTTATTCAGATTTCAACAAGATTTTCAAGCCATGAGCATTGACATGTCATTCAGAGTTCTGTCAAATAATGTTGTATTATATATGCTGAGAGTACCAAGACATCATCTGAGCTCTTGTTTTCCCAGACTGGTGATGACTGTCCCCCTGGATCTCCCTGTGCAACACTGTGCTGACCTCCTGCTACTAGTAGGCTCCAGTTCTCTCAATGGTTATTTCTGTAACTTTGGTATAGTGTCTTTGAAATGCTGGAAATTATTTGGGGCTCTACATTTGCTATATCCTTTTTGATACTTCTTTTGCAGGTCTCTTGCATTTTGATCTGTGAAATCACTTCTTGGCCTTACAACTTCCTGATTTTCAGTTTCCTCTCAGGATGATGAGACTCTAAGGTAGACCTGTATTTGGCAGTAGTCTCTTCTATGAGCACAGTCACTGTCTTATAAGAAAAGCTGGAAAAAGTATAATGATTTTCTTTTGTCTCTTTAATTTAAAAACAACCAAAATGCTTCAGCTCTTCTTCCTTCCAGAAGTCTTTAATATTCTTATCTCCCAACAAGTGTATTTTGGATTGCAATATTCTTAGACTTGCAAGCCTGAGGTTAATAGCTTGCCCTCTCATCCTGATTTACTTGAATGATATTTAGGAGATCAGTATCTTCAGGGCTTCAGGGTAACTGTTAAGAAAAACTGTTTTTTGTGTATTTCCCTTGTGCTAAAGTCCATCTCCTGCCTTGTGTATAACAGGGATCTTTTTAAAAGTTCTGGATTTTGAAATTTCATCCAGGGTTGTTACTTATTTAGGAACTTTAATTGTTCCACTTCTTGCTTCTTTTTTGTTTGACTCAGCT
Organism: Pitta sordida; assembly: GCA_013390025.1. Lineage (NCBI taxonomy): Eukaryota > Metazoa > Chordata > Aves > Passeriformes > Pittidae > Pitta > Pitta sordida. Next base: position 37,124 of record WEKX01009628.1, read on the forward strand.
GTTCGGGGTTTTCCCCCACATAGGTGGGAGGTGATGCCTCAGTACATAGAGGGGTCTGTATTTCTTGGTCTCATATTCTTTTAACTAGATCTGGTAATTGTAAGCACAGTTATGCATAATTTAGTTGTTGTATGTCAAGTCAGATGTCTGTGAAGTGAATATGACAAAAATAAGGGAAATAAAGGACCATTACTAGTGCTGCTTCCTTAGCAGAACGGTGTAACTCCTTTTAAAAGAAGGGATTTTTTATCTGCCACAAACCTCATAAATTATTTTTGATGTGAAGCTGTAAGACTGGAGAGTGAAAGTTGTTATGAAGGACTATAGTTCTCCCAAATTCAGTCAGGTGATAGTTCCTGGAGACTGTAAAAGCTGGCTGACATTTGCTGTTCACCTGGGAAATACTGTACTATTTACTTCAGAATGCAACTGAGAAAAGAAAATCACATTTCTGTTCTCTGAAAAGTTTAAATGCTTTTCTAGTTCTCTGTGTGTCTGTATGCCTTAGGAAGCTGCTTTCTGGTAGTGCAGACCTGCCTGTCTCTATTCTTGAGAGCCAGTTATTTCTGTCCTGCTCCTCTAAATCCTCATACTCTCTGGATGCCTGCCCTCATCCTGCTCTGTCCTTCCTTCATTAGCACTGCTGGTCTGGGATATCCTCGTTCATACCCCAAGTAGCTCTCAAGGGCTCCCTGCCCATTGCACAACCTAAAGAGAGTTTGAGGCTCCTCCTTTCCCACTGGGAAGAGCACAGTCCTGGTGATCCTTATGGAGTAACTGCATAATGGCCCAGCAGGGTTTAAGAAGCATAGCAGGAGTGGTCTTCTCTACTCTAAATAGTTGATGGCTCGGTGGGAGAACAGCATCCTCATGATTCATCTCTTTTTGGTTTGGAGATTATAGCCATATCCTTAAAACGGTTAAACACTAGTGATTGTTAGGCTTAAAATGTTCTCTCATTTGTTCTTCCTGCTTTGTCTTCTGATGCTTCTTGAATATGTTGTGCAATATCAAAAAAATGGTAATGAAAAAGCAATTTATTAAGCATTGAGAGAAGTAGAGTTATAGCCATGATCCATAGGATTGTGACTGAGATTGACCCTGAAGCACCAGCCATGCATTCTCTCTATGGGGCAGTTTGGGAGCTATGTTGAGTCCATCTCCTATTGGGAGTCATTACTTTAACAGGTATAAAACTGGTCTAAATATTAACAGTAAATTTGGATAGATATGAGATTTTTCAACTTGCTGAAAATCTACATACATGCGTAAAAAGGATAAGCTCTAAACGTATTTGTTACAATTACGATCTCTCAGTGGAAAACACCTAAGCAAGACAGAAAATTGCCAGGTAATAAGTACTTTACCAGACCTGGCTGTAACAACAGTGAGTTTTTTACTGCTGTGTGATTCAGCAGTTCTCCTTAACAACTTCAACCTGTTTGGTTTGATTCAGGGGCCTGTTGTTTGAGGCACTCTTATTTGAAGGAACAACTTTCAGCATGGAAGCCCCTTTCACAGATGTTCAGAAACCAGCCAGGGCAGACTTTGTGCTCATGTTTAAAGAAGGCCACATGTAACCACAGTTAAATTTAACAGAGACGTCTATCTAACTCCATGGGAATTTCCATGAATACAGCCTGAATATTAAATTTTTTTTGCAAGAACTGCTTCCTACTCCTGATGTGCAAAAAATCCAGCTCCCCTGTGGCCTCTACAAAATGTAAAGCAGTGTATATAACTGTGGCAGAGGATTCAAAATAAGTAGATATTCTCAGTTCAAAGATGACAAGAAAAACATCTGAGAGGAGGCTGACTGACAGTAGAAGCACACACAGAAGCTGCAGACTGAATGGCTTTGTTGAATCCAGTTCCCCTCTCTGTAATACTTCCTGGCTATTTTCAAAAGCTATTTGAATAAATGGTCCTTTTTTCCTCCCCTGACATAGATTTGAATTTTCTGCAGAAAATTATAGAACACTAAATTTTTGACAGTTTAGTCTGGCCAATAGTGTCCAGCCTCCATAAGGGACTTGACAGAAAATGTCTTCTTTGGGAGTGCTTGAATAGATCACCAAGCCATCTGGTATGTAAGAACACATAAACACAGGAATTAATTAACTGTAACTAATCTGTACTGAGCACATACAAAATGAGATTTTTTTTTTTTTGTAACTTGGATGAAATCTCATTTGTTGCAAATTTTTAATTCCCTTTAATAGAGCACAGAGCTGCAAGGATGCCTTAGCTGAGTAGTTATACAGAGTTCTTAATGCTGTTGGTCAGAACTCTGTATAACTCTTGCCCTGCCTCAGGCTGTCTGCAGCCCAAGTTGTTTTTGTAGAGATTGCCAAGAAAATCATCTCTATGAGAACAGGTGTCTCTTCTAGACTGGTCATTTGCACCTCAAATGTCTTTTTTTTTTTTTTTCCAGTTTTTAAAGGAAGTGCAGAGAATTACCTGTGTGTTGTTACATATTAGTAATGCGTCGGCTAACTTAAGTAAATGTTTCAATGGATAGCAATATTTGCATGTCTCCTTCAAAGATTTTAGGGTTTCATTTACATTGATGTCTTACAGGATTTCAACAACACAGCACCTATCTACAAAAATACCACAGCATATGTGATATGTGACACCTCAGTGTGGCCAGGTGTTCCGTGATGAAACCAGGGAAGAATTCCCCAAAAGAGTGGAGCATGAAAGCACTAAAATACAAATATTGTAAATTATTGTCCCTGTGTGAACTCCCTCTTTCCTTTTTGATGTGTGCCAGAGAGTAGGTGTTGTAAATCTCAGCAAAGTCCCAGGCAAAGCATGAAGGCAAAATTCCCTTTGGCTTTGAAATCTCAAGTAATAAGAGCAAAAAGACTATAATGATCTTTTTTTTCTTCTCTTTTTTGTAATTTGCTTTCTTAGCCTATCTTTTCTTTCAACTTTGACGCTGGAAATAGACTCTCAACTTTGATTAGAGAACAAACATGGTGTTGCAGGAAAATGTTTGCAGAAAATTTGGTGTTATGCTCTGCGATGTGCTCTCGGTCTCTTTACGGGTGCTAGATGGTGAGTTGGACTAGATGATCCTTGTGGGTCCCTTCCAACTCATAATATTCTGTGATTCTGTGATTCTGTGAAAATTCTTTCTTATTGAATCTCACACAAAACTTTCATCAAAGAAATACCTTGGTTTTCAGGAAGCTTGTTTCTAATGACAACCTAAGATTTGCTGTCTTTCCTGCCTGAAGTTGCATCAGGGTTTACATTTGTAGTCATGTAGCTTTGGGGCAACTCTTCTACCCTGGAGATGTGTTATATGTGCTGCTGCTGCTGCCTACTCGTGCTGAGTGCTTTTTGGACCCGGACTATAGGGAATTTCATTGTTCATTCTGGAAATGGAGTGAAAAAAACTATCAAGCTCAACCCTGAACAGGCTGGAGCTGATTTCCGCCTCCGGAACATCAGGTCCTGGCTTCAATTATTCATCAGTTCGTGTCTATTAGCCTATTTGCTTCACCATTTCTAGAACGTAATAGACTGATTGATTCGAACTTCAAAGTGGGATAGTTAGGAAGGGCAATATCTTGCTGGATTATTTGGACTGATTTCACCCCAAGCTGGGAGACCTTAAGGGATTTATATTTAGGGGGAAGGTCTGCATACATGAAAATTCATGCTTGAGTGTGTGCCTTGTTACAGTTTAACTCATCCAAAATGAAAGCTGTGAAGAGCCAGATGATTTTTCAGTGATTAGACTATTAATGGTAGATTTTTATTGTATTGAAAAGGTTTGTTGGTGACTAATGGCAAATATATTATTTAATTTTGACCTCCTGACAGAAATGGGAAAGCTTCCTCTCTGGAATGGTCTGTTTGGAATGATCAGTCACTGGGGTATTTCTGTAGTTTGCAGTGATCTTCTGTCTTTCATGAAATGCAGCACAAACCTTCATCATGCTGAGAGCAAGGGCTGTATCTGAGACAATATACATAGTGCAAACTTCTTGGCATGTGGTGAGGAGCCTAAAAATGATCTTTTCTCTGTGTTGTGGAGCTTGTTTGCCTGTTGGGGCTTCTCTGCAACTTTTATCCTCCTTGAGGTCATGACATTTCTTCTTGTAATCTGCTTATTACTTGAAAAAATCTTCTGTTTCCTCTTACTAACACAGACCTCATCGTTGTGAAGAGGAGACACAACAGCACAAAGTGAAGACAATTCTGGAGATGCTTCTAGATGGTATCTTTTCTCCTTTTGTATCTAGAGGCTTTTGACAGCTCACAATGCTATTTGTATACAAAGTATTCATTATACTGGGCCTATTTAGTAAACTCAAATCCAAAATCTTCCAAAATTCTGTATTTGGGATGAATAGTTTGAGTCCCCTTAACAAGCAGGAGAAGAAAACATTTCTCAAAGAAGTTAATTTTATTGCTGAGGTCTCCGCTTGCAGCAAGTAAAAACGGAGCTTGAGAATTGTAGAATTTTGTTGCAGCAGTTTGCAGTGAACATTTGTATAGCACAATTTAAGGTAGGTGCCCACAAAGTGAGTGCAGTTTCACTAGAAGAGCTATTTGCTCTACAGTACTTTACTTTTGCCTCCTGACTAAAACACACCAAAGCTGGAGACACATTGGGATTTTTCAACGAATAGAAGATGTTGCTAAGGGAAATGGCTTATGGAAACCTGGGGGATAAGTCTTCTCAGAGGTTTTGAAGGAAGGCTGAAGATGAGAACCATCAGGAATTGTTCTGAATCAGCACTGAAGCAAAACCCCAGGACAATTTGGATTTTTTATGCTGCTGCTTATTGGTGCCCTGAATTTCCACACTGGCAACGAAGAGCCACCTAAGCCTAAAAAAGCCATGACAAAGTAGAAATTGAGGGGATATAGGTTTATCTCCTACCTTATTCCAGTAGGCTACTCTCTAAGTAGACTTATGCTGGGAGAAAATATTATTCCACGTTCAAATGTTTGATTTTCCTCTTTTTTCTCTGTGCAGCTTCACAGACTAAACTTTCCTACCTGTGAATTAGATTTCCCCAGGGTTCCCATTCTGTCTTGCTGCACACATTGTGTGGGAGTCAGACCTGTTAAAGCAATTTTAAGTATAATATGCTATTAGCAGCATTCAGGACTTAAATGAAATACTGGTATTTTTAGATAACAACTTTGAAATGTAGGTGGAATTATAGAAATCACAGTGAAATGGCTTGACCCTGCTCTTATTTTCTCTGTATTTATGTCCCCAAGGCAGATTTGCTAGACCAGGGAACTGGAGGGGGGTTTAAACATACTCAGTGGTTTACAGGCTTTCTGCATGTCTGTACAGACATCTTTGTGCACAATGTCTTGTACATTAGAAGCTGCTGCTGCAAAAACTCACACTAATTCAGGTTGTGAATATGAGTGTGTAGCTGGGCAAAAATAGGCATGTTCTCACAAAAGTCATCCTACACACAACAGAACACATAGGAATTGAGTATTGGCATTCAGTTTAAGTGTAATGGTCTTAATTCCCATGAGGATTCTTTTTTATGTGATGAGCTTTGTAAGATCCCTTTATTTTTAAAGTTAGTTGCATTATAAAATATTTATTCTTGATGTCTCTTGACTTGCTTAGAGGAACTGAATTTTCCTTTTAGTGTGTCAATTTTCCAGGGACAGAAAAATTTAATTTATATGAACAAACAGCATTTGTATACTCTGATCACATGGAATGACATCTGTTGAATCTTTGCAAGTTACTTTTGGGGATATGGACTGGAAACCCAAAATATGAAAATAGACTAGTTGGGATTATCTCTGTTATGGTTTAGGGGGGTTTCTGCTGCTCTGGCAGCGAGGGGGTTAACAGCTCAGTTCTTGCCTGAGTTCTCCGTGCTGCCATGGCCTTCAAGGTTATAGAGATAGAGGCGTCTCTGTGAATAACATACTTGGGAGAGAATAAAAAAAAGTTCAGTAGCAAGATGTAGTGTGCCGGTTCAGGACCTGTGTTGGGAGGCTGAGAGATTGAAGGCCCCCAGGCCCACGAGAGAAGGTGTAGAGATGTTCTTCCAGGCATCCCGCTGCTGCTTGTGAATTGGACCGACCATAGCGAAAACCTATGGACCAGAGAGAGAGAGAACCAGGACCGCAGAATCCATCTAAGCATCTAAGACTGGAGATGGAGAGGTNCTCAAACCATGACAATCTCAAAGGAAGAATAGTTACATACCAGTTTGCCTCATCTGATCTTGTGAGATGATTGAGCATTTGCTTGTGCTCTAGAACCAGGCTCTTGGCTTTCAAGCATTTAACAAGTTTCATTAGCTTTAGAATGGGCCAGGGGGCTGAATCTCTTCTCATTCATTAAAGTCCCTGGGATAGTAGATCCCTTAAAAACTGTTTCTAGAGACTTGCAGAATGTCTTTTGAATGGTATGGCAGAAAGGTATGGCAGAAGCTGGACTTTTATACTGAGATCCATGAGCATATGAGGTGTGGGACGTGCTCTGAACCACAAAGGTTCACAAGAAGGATCCAAGCTATTAGACAGGAATGTGTCCTTCAGGAGAAGGGTAGTTTCTGAGGTACAGAACAGGGGAATTTCAGTATTGTTCTCATCATAAGGGGGAAAAAAATAAATAAAAAGCTCATGCAAGTACATATTTCCTTCCAGACAAATACTAAGAAATTACTTTCAAGCTGACTCCTTAGACACTACCAAGGCCCTGCAGCAATGTGTGTCTGGCTATTCATGTGGCAGGTCTGTGTCCATGGTTTGAATTCCTCTTGTTATGGAGTATTTGCTTAGCCATGACCAAGTCTTAAATGGGAATAAAGAATAGCCCACTGCAATTCCATTCTCATCTCATGATTTTTTCATAAAGACACTTTTGGTCTTACTCTAAAAGGGAAGGTTGGTTTTGTTCACTGTGTAGTGCTATGTGACAGAAAAAAAACTGTGTATTTCTTTGATGCCATTTCTTCTTCCTCTGAGAATCCAGAGAGCTTTGATATCTGCATACATACTCTATATTTTTACAGTAACTTACCATTATTAATTATTTTTGCTTTATTTTTCAGAAAGTGTAGGGACCATTAAGCTTTCTCTTCTTTATCTGTGTAATTTTTGTGAAGAAATTTTGTGAAGAAATTTGGGACACCATAAATTCAAATGAGGCACTAGTAAAGGAATGAGGGTAATTAAGGACTTGAGATTCATTTGTTGTACATCATTACAGCAAAAGCTTTGTTGTTATTATTCCTTGCAGATGGAGTCACTGAACTCTGAATATATTTGACAAAATTAAAAGGGACAAAAATTAAAAGGAAATAAGAGAAACTAGATGTCTTGAGGGACATGATTATTACAGACTGACTATGTTTTGTATCATGGACATTCCAAAAGTGTGACAATTTAAATTATACATCCATGAAGACAAACCCCTCACTGATATAAAAATCTTTATTTCACTACTACTGTTAGATTTCCTTTGAAGTTCCAAATTAGCAAGAAAAAAGTGAAATTTGCCTTCAATGATGTTTCTAAAAAATAGTGTAAAACTGTTGAAAGTACATCTCTTAAAGAACCAAGTAATCTGGACATATAAAAAATTTACTGTAACATTACTGGTGTTTGTATACAGGATCACAGGATCACAGGATCACAGAATACTATGAGTTGGAAGGGACGCACAAGGATCATCTAGTCCAACTCACCATCTAACACCCGTACAGAGACCGAACGCACACCCCAGGGTGGTGAACATAAACCTAGTTCCCTCACAGGCTCACAGGCCACTCCGAGCCAGAAGGGACCCACAGGACCATCCAGCCCGACACCCCCCAGCTAGACCATGTCACTAAGCTCCTCATCCTTCAAAAGTAACCTAAATTTGGTCTGATTAAAAAAAACCCAAAACATCGTCCTCTTCCTTGATTTTGGCTCTAGTATAATACTGCAAACTAAGACCAGTAAACAAGTATAAAATAGGAATTTCTTATGTTAGAGTAGAAAATAAGGTACTTTAAAGCAGGTGGTAATAAACCTTTTTGCTTTTTGAAAGGGATTTTGTGGAGGTATGTATGTCTTTTAGGTTTTTTGACAGAAGGTAAGCAAGCTTTAACATCAAGGTTAATTCACATTGTTTTTTTCAGCAAACAAACTTCTGTGATCATCTCAGTAATTGAAGTTTTTCACAGAACTGGAAAATGCTAGTAAATGTTCCTTTCATACTTCTGGAGCCAGATTTGGCCTTCTGCTGATACAAAAACATGGTCTGTAGGCCACTTTAAGAGAAGGGAATTGGGCATTGTCTCTATTTCCCCTTGTCACTCAGCTATAAGTCTCTTTTTCTTAAATAAGCTACAGTTAAAATTCTCTAGTGCATAGTTCTTCAGCTGGTGTTCTCCGTAGTCCTTTAGAGTTGTGTTTTACTTATACACTATTCATGAAATAGCAGTATGTATCTGTTGCTTAACTGAGCATCTGGCCAAATATGCTGAAAGGAAAAAAAAAATGCTGCAGCGTCTACCAACTAGTTAGCAAGAAGAATCTGGAGAGGTCTCTCCGACTAACCGCTGCCTTCAGGAGGCACTGTATGCACACTGGGAAACCTACAACATGCTGGTAGGCTGGCACTAGGAGTCTGCTCTGGGAGGCCAGGTGAAAAATGACTCTCCAGTTTGCTTCTTGGCTCGTATCAAGGAAAGGATGACAGCAGAGCTTTTACTATGTTTTGCAGTTGCATCTGTCCTTAGAGACACCAGACATCACTTTGATATCAAGATATTGATTATTTGCCCAAGTTCAACTCCTTTAAAAGTGAGGTTCAACAGCAGCATTTCGCAAGTAAAGCCATAAAAAATTGCATGATTACAGAAAGTATGTCAGAAAAGAATCTGCCATCCCATGTGTGCTTTGCCTGTGGCAGATTGTCGGGTGTATCTTGCACAAGGATAGGTACAAGCAGCAGTGCTGGTCATGCCTGCTACAGTGGGGGAGTAAATTAGAAAGGAAATTATGTTGGCTGCTTCTGCAGGAGAGTGGAACAGCATTGTAAAGCAGGGATAAAGAACAGAATAACGGATATGGACATACTCTAATGCCTGCCATGATCCTGCGTGGTGCTATGTACTCCAGTTTGAAGCAGTATGGATAGTTATGTTGAATTAGTAAATAACACTTACAAACAGCAGTTAGGGAAAGACCTCCATAACCCACATTTTCCATGGATAAGTGAAGGCAACTACTGGTAAGAGGCTGTGCTGAGGTATAGTCAGCCTGACCTCAGTCCCATGCAAAGTCATAGAACGGATGGTCTTGTGTGCTATTATGCAGCAACTACAAAACAATCATGACATTGGATCTAGTCAACATGGATTTCGGAAAGGCAGGTCCTGCCTGACCACCTGATCTCCTTTTACGATCCAGTGACTCGACTGGTTGACGACAAAAAGGCTGTGGATGTTGTGTACTTGGATGTCAGCAAAGCCTTTGACACGGTTTCCCACAATAAGCTTCAGGAGAAACTTGTAGAGCACAGACTGGATGGAAACATTTTATGTTGGGTTACAACCTGGTTGGAAGGGCGAGCTCAGAGGGTGGTCGTTAATGGTGCAACATCTGACTGGCGGCTAGTCACCAGTGGAGTCCCACAGGGGTCAGTGTTAGGCCCAGTACTGTTCAACATCTTTATTGATGATATGGATGAGGAAATTGAATCCATCATCAGCAAGTTTGCAGATGATACCAAGCTGGGGGCAAATGTTGAACTGCCAGAGAGTAGGAGGGCCCTTCAGAGGGATCTTGACAGGCTGGAGAGATGGGCAGGCTCCAACAGTATGAGGTTTAACAAGACTAAGTGCCGGGTTCTTCACTTTGGACATAACAACCCCATGCACCGCTATCCGCTGGGGGAGGAGTGGCTCGGAATTAGTGAAGTGGAGAGGGACTTCGGTGTAATGATCGACAGAAAACTCAATATGAGCCAGCAGTGCACCCAGGTGGCTAAGAAGGCCANCCACTCTGGGATGTGCTTTTGGTCTCTGTACGGGTGTTAGATGGTGAGTTGGACTAGATGATCCTTGTGGGTCCCTTCCAACTCATAATATTCTGTGAATCTGTGAATATTGCCCCTTAATACTGTGTTCAGTTTTTTGTCCCTCAGTTTAAAAAGGACATTGATGTGCTGAAGCATGTTCAGTGAAGGGCAACAGGATCCTGAAGAGTCTGGAGAACATCTCATGAGGAATGACCCTATGAGCTGGGTTTGTTTAGTCTAGAGAAGAGGAGGCTCAGAGAGGACTATATCTTTCTCTACAACTACCTGAAAGGAGGTTGTAGTGACCGGGAGGCCAATCCCTTTTGCTATGCCAGTAGTGAGAGTACCAGGGCAAATGGACTTCAACTGAGAAAGGAGATATTTGGAATAGATATGAGAAAAAAAAATCACCCACTCTGAGGGTGGCCAGGCATTGGAACAGGTTGCCGTGGAGTCAGCCTCCATGGAGGTCTTCATGAGATGTCTGGATCAGGTGCTGCATGATGTTTAGTGGTTCAGGGGTTACAGTTGTAGTGTTGTGTGGGTGGTTAGACTGGATGATCTTGAAAGTCTCTTCCAGCCTTGATGGTTTCATGATTCTATGATTCTCGAAGTGCTGAGCCACACAGTGAGCGTGCGGCATCCTCCTGAAGTGGTGGTGTCTGGAGACATTCTGTCTGCTGTAACTGGGATTTGACCATGAAGGCACCTGATATCTATCATGACTTACCCTTTTGTCAGGGCTGAAGCCATATATTCTTTCTCTTTCTGCCCAGTAAGTGTTTTAAAACTCATATTTCTGTGAATAAATACATTCCTTTAAAATAATGCTGCCTGTTGTAATTATGTGAAGGGCTTGCCTTGTGCAAAGTGTGTTTATGGACAGCCTACAATCTGCATGTGAACACTCAGTCCATGTTCTCTGAACCACAGCAATGAGTGCTGCTGTCACGTACACTGAGGAAGCTGGCACAGTCTGGAATAAAAGTGACTATAGGTGCTCAAGATGACTGACCTTGGGCAAACCAATGGGAGCAATAGAACTCCAAATGAGTCACTCCCCTTTCGTTTTAACCTCTCCCTAACCCCTCCAATAACAAAGGGACAATATGAAGATGAGTAAGTAAAAAAATAACAGTTTGCTGAAGGGAACAGCCGTTACTACAAAGATACAAAGGAAAACGTTTTAAGCCAACAAAGGCAGAAATTGTTTTCTAGTCCCCCAATCCCCAGGGCAAAAATCCAAAATGGCAGCAGCTGTTTTGGTTTCCCCAAATCACCTGCTATTGCCCAGAACACAAATGTAGAAAATGGTTCTCCCCAGGAAGGTGACAGAACCCAGAGGCTCTCTCCCTGTCCTTGGTGAGGAACAGGAACAAATAACACTTACCAGTGGGGGCTGCAGCAGCTCCTGGGGCAGCTAGATCAACCTCTCTATCCCAGTAATGGATGAAAGGAGCAACAGTTGCGCTTGCAGGCTCACAGGGGCTTGAGCAGCAAATGCAGCAACTTTGACAACAGGAAAAACAATCAAAAAACCAAATAAAGCAGCTGAAAACTTGTGGGAGCTGTTGCTGGCAAGGTTTCCTGGTGCAGTCCAGATAGTATCAGCCTCATCAGCAATGGCTACTGGGTACAGGCCTGAGGAAAGCAGCTGCCTCTCCCTCAGCACTGGGGAAAAAAAGTGGCTCTTCCATTTTCCAGTGCTCTGCTATTGTTTTCCAGTCAAGCCCAAAGCCCCCTGTGATGACATGATGACATGAATATTCATACTTACAGATCCACCTCCTGGCCTTTGTAACTGTAACAAGGACCAAGAAAGGCAAGTTACACAGAAGCGTGTCTATTATAATTACATATAAAAATATGTTTATATTTATATAATGTTATATATATGTAAAAATTTGTATTTTTATATAAAAATACCTATGCTTCCTCCAGACATGGCCTCAGGTGAAAGGAGCAGTCCAGGTGGACCTTTCCCCAGCTCTGAGCCAGAGCCCTGTGACAGGCCTGCTTGTTCAAAGGACTTGGTTTGTGCTTGTTAATATTTTACTGTTCCTAAGCACAGAGCTGAAAAGTGCCAGCGTGATCACAGCCACCAAGACAACATCACTATGAGTAGGAAAATTCCATGGAATGTACATTAATGAAAGTTAAGGAAACCATTAGATGTTATAGGGCAATCCTTAGTTGGTGTTGCCATGACTTACAGCAACTAAGTGAAAGAAAAAAAAAAGAATTAGAGTTGAATATAGTTCTGTAATTCAGCTTTCCATTAAAAAATGAACTCTTTTTTTCCCTATGTGTGACTTCTAAACCCAATGGGATTTAGTGGTTAGTTGACTCCAAATAAAAATATATAGGAGCAACAAATTCTTACACAGTACCTTCTGTCTCAAAGAAAAAGTGTAGCCAGGTTTGCAAAGTTGTATGCAAAGTGTAATTCCTTCCTGACCCATCTATTGTATTCCTGTCAGCATGATACTTTGTTGACCTCATTACTTCATCTTGCATAACTAGTTAGACTCACAGTTATGCAATTATTCAATCCTTTTGAAATTACCTATCTACAGATTGATTTCAATAGCCAAAATAATGAATTTTACAATCCTTTGGAGAAAGCAAGGTTTGGAGATTAATGCAGAATTTTATGATGTACTATTTCAAATAACTCAGTAAATTATCTTGACAATGACATAGAACAGAAATAAAACACCACTCAGCTGCCTTTACATTTGTGTGGGGGGTTGTTTGCTTATTTTTAAAATGTTGCTTATTTCTTGAGAACAGGTTCAGCCCTGTCCTTCCTACTTTATAACTCTGCAGCAATAAGATAGTGATGTAACTTTCTTCTAAATCTCTTAAAAGAAAGGACCTGAAGAGGCAAAGTGTTGATGACATGATCTGAGCTCTTGGGATGGACAGCCTCATCGCCAAAGCTGCCACCCTCTTTATGTCACCTGGCTCGGTCTGGAAATCATAGGATGAGTGACACCTGAGCCCCTGGGCACCACCGCTTGGTTAGGGTCAGAAAATATTCCATGAAGCATTATATGCTATGCTCCCTCATCTGGTTGAGAAATAGATTCTCAGACTCTTTGGGACAATCATCAGTGGTGGTTGTATTGAGAAATGGGGGAAGACATGGCAGTGAGCAGTAGCAGTAGTCCAGCACAGGGCACTAGATGAGACAGGGAGGAAACCCGACATGGCAGGTATGTCTTAATTCAGCAGTGCAAAATGAAACTGGAGGTTTCTGAGCTCTTGCCATGGCATGCTAGCAAATACCAGTCCATTCTCCTACTGAGTAGAAAATACTGCTATTTTAAGTATATTTATGAGTAGAAATACATAAATTTAGCAGATGTTGGGAGGCAACATTTTCCGATCATATGGACATATTCTTAACTAGGAAAAGACTGAAAACATCTGAAACCAATGGTGTTACATCAATATAAACCAGCCAAGATAAGTGATCAATCAAAAGCCACAGGCTGGAAACAGTTTGGGGTTTGGGTGCATTTTTCTGTCCCTAAGGTTAAATTTGATGCAACTTTTCCACCTGCTGCATGTGGACTGCATGATAGCTAAAACAGAAAATATTAGAGCAAGCATTTGTAGGCAGCTTACCTTTCCTAGTCACGTTCATTTTAGTTGTGTTGTTGTGTAGATGGTGCAATCTGTAATGTCCAGCCTCTGATTTTCCAAGGGCTCCTGTGACAAATAAAAGCAGGGAATGTACGGCATGCCTCATCCAAAGCAGCTGCCTTGGTATCAGAGCTAGGGAAGAACTGATTTTCTAATGAAGTTACAAGTTCATAGACTGGGGAGATACAGTGGAAATAATGAAAGATGCAGTCAGGGGTTTGTTCTGTTTTCTTTGGAGTTTGGGTGTTCTAAATATTTTCTCTTTTCTATGACAATTAAAATGCAAGGAAATATGGAAACAGTAGTTGTAGGGAGAAAAGTGTGGATATTTAACTAGAATAAATAGAAGCAGTCCTTACGTCTTGTTTTTCACTTGGAATATCCCAGCAATTAAGAGGTCTTTGTTGTCTTAGATTTTCTGCATTTTCATTTTTCTCCTCAAATTTTATTTTTGGCTGTGGTGTTTGTCACAGCTGCTTCAGACTTGGAGGACTGATCTCTCTCTACAGATATGTAAGCAGTAGCATTTTTAACCAGTAGTGTTCTCTCATCTCTCTACTTGTTGAGGCATGTACTTTAAGGGGTTGTGTGCCTTTCTCTTTTGCAGCTGTGGTGAGTGTCCTGGGTCAATTAAGACGAAGTATTCAGTCCCAAGGGTCCATGAACCTTCCCCCTGTGAACCCAGGAGCTGTAGTTGTAGGGCCTCGGGCCCCTCCCATGTCACATGCCTTGTGGGCATGTCTTCACATGCCATTGGCAGTCACTCAGCCTGCCCTGGCCCTCAGGCCCTTTCCCTAGTCACATGCCTTGCCAGGAGGGGAAGATAAGAAAGGAATCCTCCATTGTTTGTCCAGTAAAAGGAGAAAACCTCTCCCCATGCCATATGCCTTGCCAGGAAGGGGAGATAAGATACAGGATCCTCCATTGATTGTCAAGTGAAAAAGAAGAAAGCCCCTTCCCATGCCACATTCCTTTCAGGGGAGGGAAGATAAGACACAGGGTCCTCCATTGTTTGTCAGGTGAAAAGGAGAAAGCCCCTCCCCTGGCCACATTCCTTTCAGGAGAGGGAAAAGGAGATAGGAAGAGAAACCTATTGTCTGTTCCAGTAAAAAAGGAGAAAAGTTTTACAATGGAACAAAAAAGCTTTCCCCTTGACAGTGAGTAATTTTTGAAACTTTGATTCAAACCCATGAACTTCACAAAGGAGAGTTGCACCGTTTTGCGTCAGTGTCATCTCAAGGAGATTCTTGCTGGTGTGAGTTTTTCTGGCTTGGAGACTACTCCACTGTGTATTCCTAAAAACAAACAAATACATACAAGGAAGGGAGATATACAAATAGCATAGAGATGCCAGCCTAGCCTGATTATAGCTAGATGAATAGTGAAAACTGGTGTGCCATGAGGCAACCTGCAGTGGGAACAGATGGGGCTATTGTTCCATGTGGACTGGCACGGCTGCCCATTGTGTCTCCTGGATGTGTAAAAACTGTTTTGCTGAGCATGACATTAATGAAAGGCTGCAATAGCTGCATGTTTTTTCATTATTCTTCATTGCTTCTGGCACCAGCAAGTAAATGGGTGTGGATGTGCAAAGGCTGGTGTGAGAGAGGCAGTGATATTAACTCATTGCAAGGAAATGGGGGCAAGTTAAGCTTGAGGGTGAAGTGTAGGGAATGAAATGCGGAGACTGAAATGCAGGTTTTGTCCACAACTGCTACCAAGAAGTTTGAACTACCTTTTCCATGGAATGGTCAAGACTTCTATACAAAAATGCCAGAGGGTCAGAAAGACTCTTGCATGAGAGTTCCCCAGCTGGAACTATGTAAGCAACAATGGTAGAATGGACTGACACTAGGGCTATAGGGGGTGGTAGCTGACTTCCTTTTCATGTACCAGAGATCTACACAGCAAAGAATAATAAAAAAGACACACTTTTTAGTTTGTCTTAAAGGTGTTGGATCCTGCATGTCTTGCTGCAGTGTGCTAGGGACCTGGCAAAGAATCCGCCCTGGTTGGTAACTGCAGGGAGAAGACCTGGGAAAACCTTGTCTATTGGTAGAAAAAGTAGTTTGTTTTGTAGTTGCTTCTGTGCTCAGTTCTACTGGAAATATCAGATTTCAGAAGCCATATCTGCTCTGTAAAGATGTACGATGGCAGTAGCTTGGCTTAGACAAATTTATTTCTGTAAATCTTTGGTTGTATTTCCTTCATTACTTCATAAATGGAAATGAAAACCTGTTTGGTGGTAGAAAGTTTTTATTTCAGAAGCAACTGGATGAGGTTAGGGACATTTTGAAGGCAACTAACTTTTGGACCAACTTTTCTGTGGATATTTAAAGGCTGCTGGTACTACCAAAGATGTCAGTTAATCTTCAAAGTGCTAATGTATGTCTTCTTAAGCTCAGTCATTGCTCCTGCTTGTCCCTTGCCAGCACAGCCTGACCTGGAGGCATCAGAATTGTGCTGCTTTAACTCTCTTCCAGTGTAAGACAGTAATGATGCAAACACATCAGTGCAGCCATGTTTCTCGAAGTACATATATCTGTTTTCGTGTGGGAAACTTTTGAGCTCAGCTGTGCTAAGTCACACAGTCCAACAGCTGTTCTTGCTGCTGATTTAAGTATGCCAGTTTTAAAACACAAAGATTACATTCCTTGTGTTGTCATGTTTTTGACATAGATGAGGCTTGAATAATCTGTGTTTTGGGATGGAAAATAGCATTATATCATCACAAGCAGTTTCTAGAGCATGAATCCAGCTTGTTTCAACACTAATATGAAAAGTGAGATACAATTTCTCAGATACATTTTTCAGATTTGCATAGTACATCTTTGATTGTTGTTTCTTGCTTTCTCTTCCACACTTTTGTCTCTGTGATATCCTCACTTGTCTTTCCATGTCTTTTTTTCATACCTGCACAATGTAGCAGTTTCTAGTCCACCGGGACATACATACTGGGGAGACATCTAAGAAGAAAACCAATTTTCTTGTTCCCATGTGATCTCTATCCCTATCAATGAGTCCC
Source organism: Pitta sordida (assembly GCA_013390025.1). Classification (NCBI taxonomy): domain Eukaryota; kingdom Metazoa; phylum Chordata; class Aves; order Passeriformes; family Pittidae; genus Pitta; species Pitta sordida. The sequence goes on from WEKX01009628.1 coordinate 53,824, forward strand.
TGCTGTTGTGTACTGCATGAAGCAGCTCATGCTCACAATATCAGTGATGTGACGAGTAGAATGATAATAGGTGTCAGAGAAGATGAGTAGCAAAACATATCCAAAAACTAGAAAGTAATATATTCCCTTTAGTATGTACAGTGAGAACTTGGATTCTATGCCAAATCAGCAATTCTTGGTGACAATGTGAACTTCCCTAAAATAGTAAATTTTTTTCATTCAGTGACTTAAAACACAAAGTACTGCTTTGAAATTTAGATGATATCTCAGTCTAGAGATGAAACTGCAGAATTGAATCAACTAGTTAAAACTGACCACTTTAAGTAGTTTAACTTTTAAAAAGTGGTAGTCCCTGGGAGCTACTGCAACTTGAGAGCTCATGTACTTGGGGGCTGAATGAGTGGGTAAACACAAGTTTCTGCCATAGAAGTTAATGGATCTTTTCTTTCACCATTACAACAGAAAGCAGAATTCCGAAAATGCACTGATGACTCATTTTCTGGTGGGGCAGCATTTTGCCTTTCCAGCAGAACTTTGCCATTCTGCTCCAAACCTCTTGAAGGTGGGCTTCTATCTCATCTCTTCTCTACTGGTTTTGGTTTTGTGTTTTTGTTTGGTTAGTAGGTACACAAATGACAAGGTTCTGATGATGGAAATAATGATTCTGAAAAATGGGTTTAGTTTTGGGAACCGTCTCCTTGTTCGTCCATGTTGTCTCTTCATCTCTCTTAGCCAGGGAGGTCCCATTTATTGATGCATCTCCTGGTTTCTTGTACATCTTACAAGAAAGCTTAGCTCCATCAACCCCCCTATCCTTCTGCCAGTTAGACAGTGAAGCAAATCACTTCTCCAAGTAATTTTGTCTCTTATGTTCTCAGCTTTTATTTACCTCTTTTCTCAAAAGCACTCAAGGACATCTTCATCCTAAAATTAGAACACCGAACAAAACATTCCCGCATCTGCTAAGATCATGAAGCTTCTTCCAAGGTTGAAACAAACTTACACGTTTTCTTCAATCTCGGGTTGAGGCAGCTAGGCTACAAGTTATCACAGTTGTAACCAGCAATTTGGTCGCTGAGCCTCCTCTTCTCCAGGCTGAACAACCCCAGTTCCTGGAGCCGCTCCCCATAGGGCTTGTCCTCCAGTCCTTTCACCAGCCTTGTTGCCTTTCTCTGGACCCTCCCAAGCAGCTCAACATCCTTCTTAAACTGGGGAGCCCAGAACTGGACACAGTACTCAAGATGTAGTATGACCAGCGCCAATCACAACAGATTGTTGGGGTTTTGCTGTTTTTTGTTTATCTTGCCCTTGTTTGTTTGTTGGTTTGGTTTTGTTTTGTGGGGTTTTTTCCCCCTATACCTTAGTTGACAGAGCAGCATTGCCCTTCTGCTGTAGTAGTTACAAAAACTGTATTATGTCTCGGGGCTAGGAAAGAAGACTTACCTCAAAGAATGCACCCTCATATGAAGTTTAGTAAAATTGGTAGTGTTGTGTGAGTGTTCACTTATAAAAATTTACAGAGTTCTCTTTTGGTTTTGTAAATGAAGTGATGAAAAATTGTGTTTTTAAGAGATGTCTGTTACAGCAACAGATTATCTACTTATGTAGATAAAAATACGTATTTTAATTTAGCATTCATTTATTAAAAAGCTTGTACTTAAGACAAAAGTTTGAGAAATCTCTTGGCTTGTCCATCATCTTTTCATGTCCATCTCTATCTACAAGGTCCCCATTTACTGTACATTTCATGAGCAAGGTAGCTCCTGACAACCAGGTCGCAGTCTTTTGCTGAAGCCAATTACATTTTCAAAGCAATTTTTGGCTCTCATACTCTTAGCTTTTATTTATTTTCTTTCTCACAAGGTCTCAAGGCTGTCTTCAGCCTTGATTTAGAATACTTGTCAAAACATTCATGCACCTGCTAAGAGCATGGGCTTTCAAGGTCAAAACAGGCTTATCCTTTTTCTCCTTTTAGTAAGTGTTCACAGGTTATTCTGAGTTGGAAGGGAGCCACAGGATCATCGAGTCCAACTCCCAAGCAAACATCCACCCAGGGATCAGACCCACAGGCGTGGAACCGTGGGCACCACGCTCCATCCATCCAAACCTCCCACCATCTAGACCATGTCACTGAGCTCCTCCTCCAGTCTTCTCGNGTCTCGTTAAATCTTATATTATCGGAGTCTGCCCATTTCTCCAGCCTGTCAAGGTCCCTCTGAAGGGCCCTCCTACCCTCTGGCAGTTCAACATTTGCCCCCAGGTTGGTATCATCTACAAACTTGCTAATGGTGGACTCAATTCCCTCGTCCATATCGTCAATAAAGATGTTGAACAGTGCTGGGCCTAACACTGGGATCTAAGCTAATGAGTTCCACAGAAAGAAATACACAGGCAAGCTCTAATCCCAATAAAATATTCAGTGTGTATAGTGTGTGGTTCTTACCCAGTAGACCCCTATGGGGGAGAAGACAAATTCAGACTGTCAGCAGCGAGAGTGCGCGCCATGCTAGGAGAGCCCCCCCTGCCTGACCGGGAGGGCAGGGGCCAACACAGCAGCGATCTAGCGACGAGCGGCTACTTTGGTCCCCACGTGTGGGTACTTAAACCATTTCCTCTCCTGGGAGCACGGCGAACAGGAGCAAGGCAAACAAGGTCGTTACTGTGGGGGGCTTGGGCAACTGTGGGGGGCTTGGGCAACTGCGGGGGGCATGTAAATAAGCAACTAAAAGGCAGTTTGCGTGGCAGTTGGAGCGGTCAGGGCAAGCGGGCAGGGTAGCGGGCGAGGCCTTGGCAGGTACTGTCTCTCCTTCCTCCCCCTGTCAGGCATGGCCAGAACCAGGCGAATGGCAGCCACGACCAAAACCACAAGGGCGGCTGAGAAGGTCAAAACCGCAAGGGAGGTTCGGATGCAAGCTACACCTGTGACAGTGGACGTGGCTG
>WEKX01009629.1:9910-26413 GCA_013390025.1 Pitta sordida
GCTTCTCTTTCCTCCCGTGTGCTACGAGAGCCCGTGGGGAGGAGTCGAAGAGGCTCCCCGGTGCTCCTGATTGGCTGGGGGTGGAGCAATGGGCATGGCCTTTGTGCATATTAATGACCTGCACGTATTTGCGAGTTTGACGTTTTGCGAGGGCCATGGACTGTCTCATTCCTCGTGAAGGACGGGGTATAACTGTATTATGTCATATAAAATAACTATTCAACAATAAATAATATTAACTATTATATTTAATAGTTATTTATATTTAATCTATGTCATTATTATAATGACATTATTTATGTAATAAATATATTTATTCATACATAAAACTAATGTATTTACTGCACTCACATAATCCAATCTGTTTGAATTATGTTTTCTTTAGGCCTTCTAAAACTAAATTCTTGAGCTGATCACAAACTTTTGGGATTAAAAATATTACAAGAAAATTACCCCAATGTGTTATCTACTAAATTATCTGGATTGTCAAATCCTTCCCAAAAGCCAATCTCAAATAAGAGCCAGGAGACTTTATCTTCTGCTGGGTCACAGCTGTCAGGAATATCTCCAGCTTAGATATAGTGAATTGGCCAGGGATAAACGTTCCATTTTATTAGAAAAATTGAATCAACTTTCAGTTTTAAGGATCTATTTTTTATCATACACATATCATACTTACCCAGTTTTATCATTGAATTAATTATCAATTTTAAGGCATTCATTATGTTAGATATTTGCTTTTTCCTTTGAATAGCTGAATGGCTACATTAATATAATTAATATTATTAATTATGTTTGTATTAATCTTTACCAGGAGTGCTAATCAGTAATGACTTGTCATTAATTCACTAACATCTTTAAAACAAGAGGAAGTGTTAGTCTAAAATATGTGTGAACTTCTGTTATTTGAACACCCCTCTGAAAAATGAGATTTCATAGCTGAAGGTGGCAGATGTTTCCATTGCTGGTATGAATAAATTTCATTGTTTGATCAAAATTATCTTCAATTTTTTGTATTAATTTGAGCCACATTATAGTTTAACAACAAGTAGCAAAATCTGAAATGGTCCAGCAAAATTTGCACAGCTGTCATGCCAAATTTTTGGGTGGTGTTAACCCTCCTTTGTCCATCACTGAGAAGTGGCCCAGTGGTTCACGTTGTGCACATGAGTCTGGAAAACCTACCTGCTCCCAGACACTACCTGAACAATTTCGGAGCCCAGATTGATGATGTTTACCTAGGAATGATGGTATCAAATCCATTGATTAGAAGCTACTTTGTTAATGAAACCAAGTTTTCTGGCTTCTGTAACCTTTTTGCTCTTTGTTTCAGTTTTCACTTTGTAATGGCTTGTTCAGGTTTTCTAGTTAACTGGCTCCCCTAGAACTGAAAGTAACTAAATGTGATGGTTTAATTTATATACACCTCTGCCTTCCATTTCAGTGTAGACTCAGGACAAAACATTATTTTTTCAAACTGTTTTTACATGTGCCAGAAGGCCTTTCTCAGCAAGTACAGCAATATTCAGAAGCTATCCTTCCCTCTGCTCCTTAAAGTGTATGTCTAAAAGGAAGATGCTGAGTTGTCTTCACTAGTTGAGATGAGAGATAAAAACCCCTTAACTTTGAGCAAGGACACCATATTGAAAGAAATTTTTGTTTCTTAGAGAATCCCCCTCACTAATCCAGGAACACCTTTAAACCCATCTGATTGGAGATTCCTGGTTGCATGCCTGGACAGCTGGTTTGGTTTTAATTTGTATGTTCGTTAGGAACATAGTTTTCATGTGTTTAGCACCTGTGCTGTCTGGACTGTGTTTTACCTAATAATTGCCCATTTGTTCAGCTTTACTCAGGTTTATTTTCATTACTTTTTTTCCTTGTCTTTTTTACCCTCTGATACTGTTTCAGAGAGAAGAGCAGTTCTATGTGGTTGCTCCTCTGTTCTCATTTGAGTGAGAATTGCTAAATGCCCCAGTTACATTGGTTGCTTCACGTTTGAAAAAAGAGCCATGCGGTTTTGGGAGTCTGATCAATAAGCTGCAAATTCTGTACCTGATGGTGGTATACGTATCTGTTTCTGTAGTCTCTCCAGCCCCTATTCAAACAACAAATTCTAAACAAACATGAGTATAATTCATCTCACTACTCTGTTAACAAAGTCATACAAACACTCTCACATAACCTTGAAAAATAGTTGGGGTGTTATTCTTTACTATTTGTAAATGACACAAATATACATGCAAATATCAGATGGGCTATGTTTTTAAAAGTTCTGTTTCTTTTCCTACCTTGCTACATGTGCAACTAGTATTTTTGAATGAAGTAGGTATTATCAGTTAGGCAGTCTTAAGGCCTAAAGTGAGGGAAAAATGTTTCCTCTAATAAAAGAACATTTGAGTTGGCCTAACATGCTCCGGTTTATCTGTCCTTCTATTCACCTTATTTTGCAGGAATGAATTAATTTTCCTGTTCCTGTATTTGTGTTCCTGTTTCCTGTATTTGTGAACATCACAAGATGTTTTTTAAACTATGTGTGGTAATGCAAGAATGTATCTCTTGTGTGTTCAAAAATATCTGTGTCATAAAAGTGTAGTGAACAATTGGATAATTGCTGTAACTATCACTAACCACAGTTTGTCAGTAGTTGAAGATGTTGCTCAAAAGCTCCAAGCAAGTGTTTCACACACAGCATCAAGTTCATTCCTAATGAAGTGTGTGCAGCCTCTTGGAAGAGCTATCCTGGTGCAGAATTGCTGTGGGATAATGATGAGGCATGGGCAACATAGAGTTTGTCCATTTTGTTTGGGAAAAAAAATAGTTGCTTTGTAAACAGGATTTGGGCTCTCATTTACCTTCATAGTTTACCCAAAGTTGTGCCCACAACTAATTGAGGTGAAATGTTTGATTTGGGACAGAACTGAGATGTTTGAGTGCACCCGGGTCTGCTAATGGCTGAGAAATTTTCTTAAAAGACAGGACTAATAGGCTATGCAACCAGTTAAAGGGGTGCAAACAAGGCTGGAGTAACTGAAATCTTCTACTGTTTGACCTTTGAGGGCACAGCTGAATTATGTATAGGAGGGAAATGCCTGCATTGCCAAGCTTTTCTCCTGACTGGCTGAGAGGACAAAGTGAGCAGATAGGAATGGAGACTGCTCTAGTTGCTTGCTCAGTGAATTTCCTTCTTTTTAGCTTTTAAATCATACTCCTTTTTAAAGACTTTCTTCCTTCTGCTCCACACTTCAGGTTTTCTTAGTCCATTCAGAGGCATACAAAGTACCACAGCCATGACACCACCTAAGATGAGTGCAACCTATTAAGGCCTTGAGGAACCACTCCCAATGCACTTCCTGCATTAAGTCAACCTCCAGAACTCGCAGTGGGTCAAGTTTGCGCAGGTCCCGCGAGTCATGAAATCCTTGAAGATACCGAACCATGAATATTCAATTAGACCATGCCCACAGCCATGCCCCCTGCAATAATAAGGTCTGGAGGGCAGTCCTGGGAGCGCGGCTCGGTGTGTAGCACCTCATTAAGGCGGAGGAAACACCTTCTGCCATTTCATGGCTGCAGAAGCCTGGCTTCCAGAAGGGAGGTGCATTTCTGAGTACAGAACCCCTGCAGCAGCTGGCGCGGCTGGAAGCCTTAAAGCTGGTACCCACCCCCCCTCCATGGATCTGAGCAGGCGCGGAGGGTCCTGCCACTGTCCTTTCTCTGCCATGCCTGTGCCGCGTATTATCGGGGTTTCTGGTTGCTGATGTCTCTTGTGTTCAAGCATGGCGGAGGCGCCACGGTGCTCCAGAGCAGGACTGTTGGGGGAGGCTTGGGGAATGGAGTTGCTACTGGGCACAGTGGTGCTGTGGATACCCTGGCGCTCTGTGACAGCAGTGACAACTGCATGGGCTGGGACAGTCGCTGCTGTCAATGGGGCTGCAGTGCACCCAACCAGCGCTCGGGAGAGGGCTGTGATGCAAGCAAGGCTGCGACACATGTGCTGCTGCTTTGTTTGGGGCAGATGTTTTGTCTGGGATTTTTTTTTCCAGGACTGTAGCAGCCCCAAGTGGAGCTTTTGATTTTCTAGCAGGGGCAGCGGTGCGTGCCAGGCAGAGCTGAACCAGGGTACAGAGCCAGGGCAGTTGCAGAGCTTGCACTCCCGGTTCACTGCCTAGCAACGGGACTCTCAGCCATGTTTTCAGATCCAAGGGCTGCAGATGCCTTCATGACAGTTACACCCCTGGCAGTGCTGGTGTCTCTGATTTCCTCTTTAAGAGCAGAAGGGAGGGGAGAAGGGGAAATGGCTTGACACAGGAGGGGTTTCGCCTTCTGAGCAACCCCCGTGCAACAGGAGCAGACCAGCAGCGTGGCAATTATCCAGGCTTTCAGGATGGAAGTCATCTTCACCCATCGTGTCATAGGCTTTATTAGCCCCCCACTCAACCCAAGTAGATAAACATAGCAGCGGGGACACCGCAGCGGAGATGGAGCAGGCAGCCTGTCCCAGGCACCGTGGCCATGGCTGGGCAAGCTGGTGGCAGAACTGGGACCTATCTGGGTGCCTGCACCTGCCCATCCGCCCCTGCAGCAGACAGCCTGTCACAGGCATGGTAACCATGGTAACCCCTGGCCTCCCAGCTCACGCCTGATGTTCATATCCATTAGCACCACTGCCAGGCATCGTCAAGCCACAAAGGGTTTTTGCCTCTGAGAAGCACAATGCTAAGCTGCTCCTCCCACCGGGCAAGGTGGTTTTGTGGAGCTTTTTTTGGTTGATTTTCTTCCCCTCCCCCACTTCTCAGCTTGGCTTGGCTTCTGGTAGCAGGTCCTTCCTAGGTCAAGAGTTACATGCAGCCAGACCAACACTGCGGGCCAAGGGAAGCTGACCATCGCCATTTCTGCCTGGCTTGCCAATGCCTGCCCCATCCCTGGCAGGTTGTGGCTGGGGTCTGCCTCCCTGCCTCCCACCAGGGCTGTCCTCAGGAGCGTGGGCCAGTGGCAGCTGTGCAGGGCAAAAGAGCTGGTGGCTCTCTGTGATGTGCTCCTGTTGCTGCTCCTCAGAGATGCACGGGGCAGGGGCGGATGGGTGGGAGGAGCTGGCACAGCACTGTAAGACAGATGCATCCCACGCCAGGAGCACCAACAGCCCCACTCCTCCCCTACGCCTGCTGCCTGTAGTTTCTCCCCTTCTCTCTCCTACCCTCCCTCCGTACCTCCTCCGCCCCCCACATTGACAGCATTGTTTCTGTGTTTCTGACAGGGCAATAACATCTACAAAAAACCCACAGTACATGTACATACTCTCCTGCTGCCCAGAAGGAACATTTTATTTTGGGAAGAGAGGAGGCGTTCTGCTGCCAGCACTAGGGCGTGGACTCTGGTGTAAGGAGCTTGCGATGCTGGCATCGGCACACACCGGGCTATGTCACCTATGTTGCAGCAGTGTGGGCAGAACTGAGGCACAGTGCCAAGTCAGTTGCTCCGCTCCCACCTGCCTGGAGATTAAACCTCCCATCCGCTGCCACCCCGGGGTCATCATTGGTGGCGGAAACTGTCCCCTGCGATCCCCTCATTCCCAGTGGTGCTGCGCCACTGTGCCCAAAAGTGCTGGCACGGCCCCAGTGCCTATGGACCAGCTGTGCAGCAGTGCTCCTGGCATCACGGAAATGGTAGCAGTACCCCTTCCCCCTAAACAGTGAAAATGAAGGATGTATGGCAAGTCTGGTGTGCAGTGACAGTGGGCAGGACCAGTTCATACATTCATGAGCTCATTATGTATCCACAAGCTGATGGAGTTTGCGGTACATTCTGCACATGCATAAGGTTGCACAAGTTGCGGAAAAATCACCCGCAACTACTCAGATCCGCAAAGATACAGATCGTGATTAAGCAGAGGATCACTGCCATTTCCAATTTCAGTTTTCAGGTGCTTGGTTTATTAGCAAGCGACAATTCCTGCAGATAGCTGACTGATTCAAAACCTAATTTTCTGTCAGGCTGGTTCCAATAGAAAAGATTTTCCATGATTCACAAAACAGCATATACATGAGTAAAAAAAGCCCTTGTGATTCCTTAAGCCTCCAGCATTTGTGAGTGGTTTATAAATATGCCTATTGCTCCAGTCAAATAAGCTTTCCATTCATTACTTGATTTTAATACTGCAGCAAAACTAGATGATCAAATGTTCATTCAATGTATTTAAAGTGGCAAGCCAAAACATCACCAACTAGTGGTGAACAAATACAGTCAGCCCTCTTGCACTTCACTTTTTAGCGATGTAGGAGACCCATTTCACAACTGCGCATGTGCGACTTGCCGCTGTGGCAGCGGCTGCAGTGGCAGCCCGGGCAGTGGAATGGGCGGCGGTGGGGGCACAGGCAGCAGCAGGGTCAGCATGGGCAGCAACGGCAGCGCGGGTGACAGCGGCGGGGGTGGTGGCGGCCACAAGGGCTGTGGGGGCAGCGGCGGCAGCAGGGGCGGCATGGCCACCATTCAACACAGAAGTCTGGCTGCATGGATGCCAATTAAGACCGCAGGTCTGCGTTATAGGAGACCCAACTGTATCTCCAAGTTATTAAGCTTGTGTATCTTGCTTGCTTTTCATTGTAATCTGTTCAATTTGCATTTTCTATTCGAGAATTTCATTGATCACTGTTTGATATATCTGACATTCAGATTTCTTCAATATGAGGATATTTCATTTAATAGCCTGTGGAAATCTGACGATGGTGATGGGTGTCTTGCTTCCATTCTTATATCTGCTATTTCTTTTTTTTTTATCAGTGTATGATGCACAAGGTTCCTCTAGCAATACAGAAGAAAAAAGCCTCAAGCTGTGTGATCTCACAACCTGCACAGCAGAGCCATGGGGATGACAGATGTAGGTCTGCCCTTTCTATGCCAAGGCACTCCAGGCTGGCACATATCTGCACAGCCCGTTCCATGCACGTAGCCATAGCAGGCGTGCAAGGAGACGGGGAAAATGCCTCACTGTCCTTTCAAGTCATCATCAGAATATCAGCAGTTTTCTTTACCATTGCTTTGTGGGGTCATTTTTTTCTACTCCTGCTTTTAAAGAGCAAATTTAGCTATGTTTGTCTGACATGCAGCATAGTTTCAGGAGCATGACACAGACAGAAAGCATAGTTTTAAAATCATCTCACTGCGTGTAAATTCAGGAAATGAGTGGGTGCGAATCTCTTCTTTCAGGCTGCCACCACCAGAACAAGAGGACATGGCCTCAAGCTATGCCAGGGGAGGTTTAGGCTGGATGTTAGGATGAGCTTTATCACAGAGAGAGTGATGACTCAGTGGAATAGTCTGCCCAGGGAGGTGATAGAGTCACTGTCCCTGGAGGTGTTTAAGAAAAGACTGGATGAGGAGCTCAGTGACATGGCCTAGATGATGGGAGGCTTGAATGGATGAAGTGTGGTGTCCATGGTTTCACGCATGTGGGTTTGATCCTTGGGTGGGTGTTCGCTTGGGAGTTGGACTTGATGATCCTATGAGTCCCTTCCAACTCAGAATAACCTGTGAACCTGTGAAACTATCTATGCAAATATTTCTCTGTTGTTCTTAATGGAAGACCAATCCTGACTGGAGATAAAGACCTTTGATCTAAAGAGGTACAGACTACACACAGTCAGCTATTTCAGTTACATCTAAAAAGAATCAGTCCATCTGTAAGCATTTCTTGTGCTTTTAGCGTTAGGCAAAAATGAATGATCAGAACCTGAAAACCAGGAGGTACCTCTCTTGTTCTGTTATACAACTTGCAGTCTTCTGCTGCCAAAGAATTAGTGAAGTAAAAGCTTAGATGGCATTGTTTTCCAAAGAGCTGACATATCTCTGACATCTCTTATATTTGGTAAGAGCATCTGTGTATTCAGCACTCACCAATCTGGGATCTAGTCTGTTCTTATTAAAAAAACATCCACATGACAGGCTCTTTGTCTTCTGTTTTAGCTGTATGAATAGCAACATATTCTGGTTTTTTTCCCAGGCAAGCTGTCATGCATGTCACTCTGCAAGGAGATGCAGAAGGTAGAATATTTGTAAACTGATGTTGAGACTTGAGCAATTGATCTCCAGTGAGAGCTGTCTGCTTATTTCTACTCTTGCCAAGGCATCAGCTGAAGATTGTTGGTCCTCTTGATTTCTGAAAATGTGTAACGGAATGAAAGACAAAGTATTTCATGTATCAAGAAAGGCTATTGCTTTGGGGTTTTACTGCAGTCAGGTCTCCTGTACCACAGTACCATGGTCTTACTTATGTCCCACGAAGCCCGCCTTCTGTGTAGAATGGCAGCTCATTAATATGCAAATTTGCCCTGCACCCTCAGACGGCATCCTGGCGCTGTTTCGGCCCTGTGTTGCTGTGTATCAGTTGCCGGGGCAGCCGTGCCAGGGGGGGTGGGGAAGTGGCAGAGCGGCCACGGCGGCTGTGTGGGTTGGTTTGCATATTCATGACTGCCTAATTGAATATTATTGCGTGCCAGGTCACGCATGTGCAGTTGCGAAAAGGGGCCTCCTTAGTCACTGAAAAATCATGCCGCTAAGATGTGAAACCGCAATATGGGAGGCGCAAAGTGGAAGAGGCCGACTGTAGTTGCAAATACAGTGATACTGTCTTACTCATTAATACTTGTGATCTGCCGCTGCTTCCTATCATTTCCAGTGAACATTACTGAATATTTGAGGGTAAATGGTAGTTTCCCCTCTGTTTATTTCAGCCCCATCTTCAAAATGAGCGTTTGCAGCAGTCAGTGTGCTGCCTGTTGGGTCCTATTCTTTCCTCTAGCAGAGATTCAAAACCCCAAAGAATGGCATTTAATAACTTTTCCTTTTTTTTTTCTTTGCTAGATTTGTCTATGATCACTTGTTCTCATCTAGATAGATTTTCAAGTTTTAATTTCAGCTCACAACTTCCTCAGTTCTTGTTGACCACATCAGCAAAATGTCTAAAAGTACATGACAAGGTTTGAGGCAAATTGGGGCTGAGCCAAAGAAAAACAACAACAACAACAAAAAAATCCACCGCTCCCCCTCACCAGGTTTGGAAAAAACCAAGGGAAGTGTGCAAAGTATAAACTATTTACTTTAGTAAACAGCCAAGTTAAGATACAATAGTATTAAACAGCAAAACCTGAGATAAGCCACAAGTCCTGTGATGTAAAGAGTCCTGTGATGTAAAAAGTCAAGTCCTGAATGTGAAGAGTCCTGCTGGTCTCGATGAAATTCCACCAGACAGTCCCAGACGAAGCTCCTCAGGTGCACCAAGTAGCTAGAGCTCAGAGTCCTGATGCAGGCACTCCAGGGGAAAGCAAGAGATGAGCAGTAAGAACCCCCGAGGGGCAAGGCAAGGGAATTGCAGGCCCTCTCTCCCCCTTCTAGTGGCTGGAGTGCAGGAAGAAAAAAAATGTCCAAGGAAAACAAAAGAAAAGGGGGAAAAAAAAGAAAAAAACCCCAAAATACGGGGCTCTCCCAAAAGCTGGAGCAAACCCACCAGAGCAGCCCTTCTCCAGCCCCACACAACTGCAGTTGTGTCAGAGAGTTACAACCAGCTCCCTGGCTCTGCTGCTGCTGTGTGAGCTACTGAAAAATTTTTTTTTCTTCAATTGCCTCTTAGCAGTTTTCGGTTTGGTTTTTTTTTCCCTCTTCTGGATAGAGAGAGAGAAAATGACCTTGGTGTCGATAAGGGCCAGTATCCACAAGAAAATTCCTCATAAACTGAAGCCAAACCACAAAGATATGGAATATATACACACCACCCTATGACAGTACAGTATCTTTCCTTTGTGTGTCTTGCCAGAAACAGGAAGGATTTGTCAATGTTTGTCCTTTACCTTGGAACTATGAAGAATGTTGTCTTTCATCAATCCCTCTTCCTCTCTACGAGAGGTCTCCTTGGATGACTCAGGTTCCCAAGGGACATTCTCAGATCTTAGCTGAAGAGCTGGGCATAGAAAATCTTTTTCCAAATTCTGTAGTTAACTATCTAGTAACCAAACTGAGGGAATGAATAAAAATTTAATCTCTCTTAGTTAAATGGGTTCCCTAGGAAATGCTTTGTATGTCAGAAAGCAAACAATTCATGAAGAGCTAATTCTTTATAGATAACCAGCAGGAGGAGGGGGAGAGTGGGTAGAGAATACACAAGACTGGAATTTACAAATTTTAGGTGGGGTAAAAAATTTAAACAGAAACAACTAGTATTTGCTCTGGCTGTGCAATGTAAAGAAAGTGAGAAATCTTCTTTAGGCACCATAGAAGACAAATTTCCTCCATAAAATTATTTACAAATCTTAGTAAAAATCAGGCAGGAAAAAGGTTTCTCACCAGTGTCAAGCATTGTATTTTTGCATTTATTCTAAAATAGGATGAGCTCACAGACAAATATGACCTGCGGCTAAATTAGAGACTTCCATGTATAAAAAAGCAACACTGCAACTTACAGATTAAAAGAAGGAAAAAATCAGTCATTTTATTGAAAGGCTTCTGCCTGCTCACAGGAGGACAGGGATCAAAATTGATTCAAGTGGTGAGTCTTCCCTGTCAGCAGAGCAATGCAGTGGTCCCGGTAGTAAGGGACATGACATGAGTGGATAGTTCTTACTTTCACCAACAGAGAAGGCAGAGATTTGGCTGGGGATGCTCATATTGGATGTTGTCTTTCAAAGACTGAAAGCTCATTGATATGTTTGGCTGTGGCCAAGGGAAAAGTGGTCTAGCACAGCATTGCTGTGTCTGTGGATATGAACTTGCATGATGCTACTCTTAGAGTCACTTCCCTTTGCTCTCCTAATGACTAATTAGAAGCTGAGAAATTGGCTCAAAAAGCCTTCACAGAATCACAGAATATTCTGAGTTGGAAGGGTCCCACAAGGATCATCAAGTCCAGCTCGTAAGTGAATGCCCATACAGGGATTGAATCCACAACCCTGGTGCCATGAACACCATGTTTCATCTATCTGAGCTAATCTCGAGATCATGTCATCATCATTTTATTTTATTTTATTTTTTATTTTATTTTATTTTATATAACCTAACTTCCTTTTGGAAATTGGTCCCTTTAGTGTACCATAGACAAGGTGAGTTTGGCTGAGTTCCCAAGACTATGGATGTAATAGGAGGGCAGCAGGTAGCTGCACTTCAGTAAAGCCCCTTGAGGCCCTCAGCTGCTGGATAACAACTTTAATTAACAGTTAATGTTAAACTGCATAAACTTTCTGCAAAAATGCATAAACATTTTTTAAAATTATTATTTATGTTTCAGAGACAAGTTACTCTTGGTAAGATGTAGAATTTTTAACCTTAAATCTTGAGTGACATTTTCAGAATCACAATTTGAGACAAATAGGATGCTATAGCATTTTTTATTGACTACAGAATCGTGTTAATTAAGCCACCCTAAATATATCTAATTGAAGAGTTCTTAACTTTGCTATTTTTTTAAAGAATTATTATCAGCTTCAAGGGAAGAACTTACCTTATAAAAATAAAATCTCAGGCAGCCCGGTTTTGTTGCTGCCCATCTCTTCAAGGATGCCTGGGATCTTTGCAATGAGAGAAGTTCCTGTATGCTGTTGTATTTAGAGCAGCTGTTCACAGACAGTTACATCCAATGCCCATTGCTGTGGGGCCTGGTTGAGGATATCACACCATCAGGCTCTTAGGGCATAGCAGTAAGTGATGATGTTTATGATGATGCTGATGCTGCTTCTGCCCATTCCTATTGTCATGGACTGTGGTGCTTGGTTGCTTAGAGACAGATTTATGAGATGGCAGTGATGTTTATCTCTTGGCTCTCAGGAAATAAGGACGTTAATTTATAGTTCTTATTGTAGCCAATTTTCGCTGTGGTTTATTAAATCCAGTGTGTTCAATTAGTGTGTTCTCTGAAAGCTTTCATTTAGCTGAGTTTTCCAGCTGTCTTAAAAGTATGGCACAACAGACATCAGATGTGAGCTCTTGGAGCAGGGCAGAGATTAATACCAAGTGTGACACTTGGAGGAGTGTCTGGGGAATGCACTATGCCTGCATATTGCATTTCAAAAGCACTTCACCATTTGCCAGCCTTTTTGGTTTTGTTGCATTTCAAATTCCTAAGTTAGAGTGAAAGGGAAGAATTTTTGTACTTCCCAAATCAAAGCCTCCCCAACTATTCACACCACGAATGTGCAGTGTAGAAGAAAAAAGCAGGGAGCCTTACTCAGTACTGGCATATACCCAGTGCTATTCCTCTGTCACCGTCTCACTTTTCTACTCCAATCCCCAAATTCCTGCAGTCTTTTCCTTCCCTTCTTGCTCGGTTTTCCCCTTCCTTACCTTCTCCAAGTCTTCTACAGAGCGGCCCACATTTATAAAGCTCCTGGCCTGCTCTCAGCAGTGAGACACAGTGACATGTGCTTCTCCCATGGGCTGGTGGATGACAAATGTAGCTGGTTATGTCATGTGTAAAGCAGAGTCTCACAGATGCAATCTTCTGAGCTGCAGCCTACTGGTTATTTTGACAGGAGAAAGCTGGCTTGTGTGTCATCAGGGAGACAGCAAAGTATCAAGGCTTATTGTATCCTTATTTTCACTCTCAGGTCACAATTTAAATTCCCTCATGGAGCAAATTTTCCCTGCTTATAGCAGTCACTTTGGATGATAATGTCATTGAAAATTTCATTTTGCCCTTGTTCAAGAAGACAAGAGCTGTTTTCTGCAAAGCAGAGAGGTCTGCTGAGAGATTGTAATCTCTACCACAATTCTTCAGTACTGTACAACAAAGGCTTTACGATCTGTCATTTACTCCAAGTGATCTGTGTTTGTGCAGCTCTTGTTTTCTTGATACTTGTGGGTTTGACGCTATTCCAATGTAAATGTTAGTAATAGAAATCATACAATGCAAATATATTGCAGTTCATGTAAAGAGATGTAATCAAGAGTTCACACATGGGTTTTTAACTGTTGTAATCAGTGGAAATGTTACTAACACAAGTAGGAATTTGGTCCCAAAATGTCTAGCTTTGCAGTGCCTGAGTACTCAGGTATGTGATTACTTGCAGGCTAAAGTACAGTGTGAAACCGGGGTAGAATAAACCCTTGCCAAATTCTTTCTTCCTGAGCAGAGGGGAATTGCATTACCATGATAGTATGTGCACTTCCACTGGAAATCAGCCAAGTGGAAAGAAAAAAAAGGCTCTTCTCTGCATAAGGTGTCTCGAGCTCAACATATGTAAATGTAAGGTGTGTGGGCATGTAGGAAGTTCAATTGCAACATTGGACCTGCTCTTGCCTCTCATGCAGACAGATGCATTCCTGAAATCATGCAATTTGGCACAGATTTGGTGTCAGTTGGGCTCTGCTCAAGCCCAAGTAGTATCACCTCTCCTGGAGCTTTCCCATGCCATATGGACCTGTCTGATGGAGAAGCAAGAATGGGTTTTTTAGGAGTAGTGAGAGACTTGGAGCAACTCTCAGGGATGGCATCTGTGTTTACTTGTTTTAGCACTTCACAGAAACCACAAAATTAGTGACCCTTTTGTTATTTGTGAATGATTACAGAGACCTCAGATTCATCTTGACAGGTTGATGGGAAAAGAGAAGTACAATCTATGATAACTTCTGAATGGCCCTCTAAAAGACGGATGAGTACCATCAATCAGTGGGTAACTTTTGTACTTCTTGTATGACTTCTTTGTGTCCTTCTTGTATAACTCTTGTGTATATCATTGCCCATGGATGTTGAGAATGTGTTGACTTTAACAAGTTACAGTGGGGAGAAGACTCATCGGTGGAAAGAGCACACTGAGGTACAGGTGTCAGTGTCCAGGGCAAGAAGTTAATGATTTTCTGATTGACAGAGTCTTCTGTTTCCTCTGTGATGGATGAGAAGTTTGTATCTGAGGTCTCTTGCAGGTCTTGAACATGTCAGAAAACCATAGTGGTGCCTTGGGCAAAGCATGAGAGTCTGTAGTTTCCTCAACTAGAATATTACTAAAGGATGAGCCTAGGGATGGCATGCCAGAGTTAGGGGCAAAATAGGTAAAGAGGGACAAAGGAAACCTCCATTCTTTATTGGACACAGAGGGGAATATAGTCACCAAGAGAAAGAAAAGGCTGAGGCACTTAATGCCTTCTTTGCCTCAGTATTTAACAGAAAGATGGATTATCCTCAGGGCATCTGGCCCCCTGAACTGGTAGACGGGGACAGGGAGCAGAATAGACCCAGGAGGAGGTTTGAGGACCTGTTGAGTCACCTAGATGCTCACAAGTCTATGGGTGTCTTGGTTTAAGACCAGTAAAGGGTTATTTATCACTCCTTGGATGAGAGATCATTAGAGATGTAACAGGATTTATTTACAAAAGAGAAGAAAAAGGAAACAGGGAAATGTAAAATGGGAAAATAATTTGTGTGCAAGTGATATCAACAGTGGGGAACATAAAAACCAGAACTTCCCCCTCCCACATGCGACGAAACCCACTCCCAGGGCGACAGAGAAATCCTTCAACCCCAAACCCCACTAAAACACCAAATCCCCCCCCAAAAAGAAAGTCCCAACAACAACAAAATACGGGTAGAAAATGATAGCGACGTCCGCCAGCTATCATCGGGGAAGGATGGGTGCCGATGTTCTCAAGATCAGCTGGGAGGAATGTCCGAAGCAGCAGAGATTCCCGGGGGGGTGAAGCGAGGAGGAATAGGGCCATCCCCTTCGCGCTGTAGCTTTTAAAAGCTCTAGCAGTCCCTCCCCCAGTAGTGTCTCTCTCTGTCCAATGAGGTGACGCTCCGAGCTGTTGGTCCCATCTGTCTTCTGGGGGAGCTGGTGTCTTACATCATTTCTTTGGGGCGACCTCCAGACCCCCATATGGCGTCACCCCTCCCCGGCCCCAGCAGGGAACTGAGCAGGCGCACTGCCAGCACCGGCACCACCCCTCCTGCGTGCCTCCGTGGCCGGCACCACTTCGCGCCATGGCGGAGAGAGGGGCTGGGGGGGGAGAAAGCCGCACTGCTGCCCCACAGCGGCGTGGAGGGGGGCTGGGGGGGGAAAAAATGTGCCGCCGCCCCACCCCCATCTCAGGAGAGAATGGAAAACATTCACAAAGAAAACCAGGTCCATGTGTGTTAACCCATGACAATGGGACTGAAGGGGATTCATCTTAGGGTGCTGGAGGGAGCTGGCAGAAGAGCTTGCTAAGCTGCATCAGTCCTGGCAAATCAAGGAAGTCTCAGACAGCTGGATGTTGGCCAATGCGATACCTATCTGCAAGAAGGGTCCGAAGGAGAATGGGAGACTGACAGGAGGTTGTAGCCAGATGAGGGTTGGTTGGCCTCTTCTTCCAGGCAACCTCAAACTCCAGCTGGAAATGGGGAAGGTTTAAGTTGGAGATGAGGGGGAATTGCTTCACAGAAAGTGCAGCCCCGGAGCTTCCCCACCGTGGAGGCAGTACAAGCATGAGCGGTGGCAGAAGCCTGGTGGCAGCTGCGGAAGCAGCAGCTTGGCCAAAGAGAAGCCCAGGGGTTCTCTGGGGACTCTTCCCAGTTGGAGAGGGCTCAGAAACGCTTCCCTGTGCTGTGAGAGCCTGTGGAGAGGAGCAGAAAATGCTCCCCAGCGCTCCTGGTTGGCTGAGCGTGGTGCGATGGGTGTGGCCTGTATGCCTATTAATGACCCGCGCGTGTTTGCGAATTAGACATTTTGTGAGACCTTGACAAGACTCGTTCCTCACAAAGGGTGCAGTATTACTGTAATTGCCTTTTTTTTGCAGAACTGCTGATGACAAACCACTGTGGTTTAGGTCTCCCATACTCAGGTCTACAGTATAAATCTCACAGTTCATCATAACAGGATGGACCTTTGTGTACTGGGCAGGAGGGAAAATGCTACACACAGAGTTCCTAGGAGGCAATTGGATGGTGAGAGAGGACAGGAGGCTTGGAGGAATCCAACTACAGGTGTAACGAAATTTGCAGCTGCTGATAACCAGCTAAAGCCCTGCAAGGGATAGAGACAGAGATCACAGCAACACCTGCTCTAGTGAAGCAACTGCAGAGATCCCTGCCACTTGAACTAGGGGGGATTTCTTTCCTCTGAAAGCCAGCAGTGTAGCTTCTGAGTAAGGAGATCTTGAATGAGCTAAGAGTTAAAAAGAGGATGTATCATCTTTGGAAGGAGGGGAAGGTAACTAGGACTTTGTTTAGGGATGTTGTCAAGACATGCAGAAAAAAAATTAGAGATGCAAAAGCTCGGTTTGAGCTTCAATTGGCTACTAATATACAGGATAACAAGAAAGGCTTTTACAGGTACATTAATGACAAAAAAAAGGGACAAGAGCAATCTCCAATCTCTCCTGGATAAGGAGGGCAACATCATCACTAGGGATGAGGAAAAGGCAGAGATACTTAATGATTTTTTTGCCTCTGTCTTCAATAGTACAGACAGCTGCTTACATAATAAAAGGTCTCTTCAAGGGTCTCTTGATACAGTCAATAGAGTCGATAGAGATGAGGAATGGTTGAAC
>WEKX01009631.1:0-13953 GCA_013390025.1 Pitta sordida
AGGTTGAGCACAGCCTGCCCCCTGGTACTTACTCACCTGCTCATCAAGAAACAGTCACCAACTATCTCTAGGAACCTTCTGGACTCTCTCCTCTCTGCTGTGTCATGATCCAAGCAGATATCAGGCAGATTAAAGTCTCCTGTAAGAACTAGGGCAGCCGATCTTGAGGCTGTCTCTAGTTGCTTAAAGAGCAGTAGGTCTGCCTCTTCGTCCTGATCTGGCTGTCTGTAACATACTCCGAGCAGAATTTCAGTTTTATTGGGTGTCCCTCTTACCTTGACCCATAGGCTCTCTACTTGATCATCCTTGATGTCAAGTTCTATGGTATCTAAGGTTGCTTTAATATACTGGGCCACCCCCCCCCAACTTTACGTGCACTCTTATCTCTTCTGAAGTGTGTGCAGCCTTCCAGTGTAGCACTCCAATCTTGCGCATCATCCCACCATGTTTCCATGATGGTAACTATATCATATCGCTCCTGATACACCATAACCTCCAGTTCTTTCTGTTTGTTACCCAGACTGCGTGCATTGGTGTACATACACTTTAACAGTGCTGCTGAATATGTTTTTGGCTCAATTTTACCAGTTTCCATGTCCTCTCGAGTGACTGCCGGATCCCCTTCCCCCTTCAAACCTAGTTTAAAGCCCTGTCAATGAGTCTTGCCAGCCCTCGGGCCAAAACCATTTTGCCCCTATTTGATAGATTCTGCCCTCCAGGGTCTGCCAACCTTAGTTTGGTGAGAGACACCCCATGGTCCTAGAACCCAATGTTTTTCTGGTGGCACCAACCCTTAAGCCATTTATTAAGAACAAGAATCCTCCTGTTGCTTTCAGGGACAAATCCTGCCATTACAGGGACAGAGCAAAAACTACCTATGCTCCTGTCCCACTGAGCAATTTACCAAGTTCCTTAAACCCCTCCCTAATCTTGCTGGATCCCCTCTCATTGATATCATCACTACCAGCCTGGACAACCAGCAGGGGTTAACAGTCTGAAGGTTGAATTAGTTTTGGCAACCTCTCAGCAATATCCTGTACCCGGGCCCCAGGGAGGCAGCAGACCTCCCTGTGGGATGTGTCCGGTCAACAGGTAGGCCTTTCTGTTCCCTTCAGAAAGGAGTCCCCCAAAACCACTACCCTCCTTTTCCCTTTGATACTGGAGGTTCTGATTTACTTAGTGGAAGAGGTAGTTCCTGTTG
The DNA here is from genome assembly GCA_013390025.1 of Pitta sordida. Taxonomy (NCBI): domain Eukaryota; kingdom Metazoa; phylum Chordata; class Aves; order Passeriformes; family Pittidae; genus Pitta; species Pitta sordida. The sequence continues at coordinate 1,202 of WEKX01009631.1, forward strand.
GTTTATTACATGGGAGGCCTCCTTCCATGTCATCCTCCTGATCCCCAAAATCCAGAACCCCAAACCTGTTCTGTAGGGGTAACTCATCAGGTGGCATCTGAAAGGGCGGTGATGGACAGGAGAGGGATGCCTTACCCCCACTGAAGAAGACCTGTTCCCACTCCCCCCTCATCCTCAAGGTTTCTTTCTCCTACCTCATGTTGAGGAATGTGAGGTGCTCATTGATGCTCTGGCTCCCAAGGGTCTCTAAAGGTTGGGAGCGCACCGTCTCTCAATTTTACTTCCCTTGCTTTACCTTGATTATTTTTCAGCCTTTCCACCTCTTCCTTTAGCTCTGTTATCATGGAGAGCAGATCATTTACCAGCTCACACTGGACACAGGTGTTTTGCAGGCTGTCTCCCTGGCCAACAATCAGGCTCAGGCATTCCCTGCAGCCAGGAGTCTGGACAGCCACATCCACTGACAAAGGGGTAGTTTGGGTCTGAGCTTGCCTTGTAGCCTTGGCCCCGACTTTCATCCATCTGGTTCTGGCCATGACTGATAGGGGTGGGGGGAGGAAGGAGAGACAGCACCTACCAAGACCGTGCCTGTTAGCCTGCCCACTTGCCCTGCCCGTGTGAACTGCTGCACCAACTGCCTTTTAATTGCTTATTTACAAGCCCCCTGCAGTTAACATCCCTGTTTGTCTTGCCCCTGTTTGCTATGCTCCCAGGAGAGTTAATGGTTTAAGTACCCACAGATGGGAAGTCTCGTCTCCCAGGGCTCCCCGGCCCCAAAGTCCTGCTGCCAGCTGCTGCTGGCTGACACCTGTCCAAGCTCGGATGATGGCTGCTTGACATGGGCTCCAGCCCCATGGGTGCCCCTCAGATGGCTCCCAGGGTTCCCTGGCCCCAAAGTCCCTCAAGTTCAAAACGGCCCCCCGCGGCCTGCTGCTCCTGGCTGGCACCGGTTCAAGCTCCGGTGATGGCTGCTCAGCGTGGGCTATATCTTGGCTTCCATCAGTCTTATAACTGGCTGTAGCATTCCCCAGAAAGACTGCTCTATGGGGTACTTGCTCCACACATTCTTTTGAGTGATAACTGCACAAACAACTCAGAGGAAAGCAGAACTACCCAAATTGAGTGCCCTGGCCATGGAATTTGCAACAGATCACAAGCTTTGTGGATTTCAGTAACACATTTGTATCATGGAATAGGGGGAGGGAAGGGATTCAAGAGTACAGGATTTTAGGAATTTCTTCTTTCCCAAGGCAGGATAACTAGACGCATACTAGGGTCAGCTCCAACTACTGTTTTTTGCAAGTCTGTAAAGGGTGTTCCTCTGTAAAGACTAAATTAATGTCAACAAATCAATCCTGTAGCAGCTCTTATTAAAAAGTATCAAAGGAACAGTCTTAAAATTCAAGGACAGGGACATGATCACTAACACCAAGAGAAGCTCAATCAGTCATTTCTGTTACTCTTTTCAGTTGCAATACAGTGCAAAAGACAGACATGTGGTGCTTCGTACCCCTGTAAGGAAGAATTTCCCCTTCTACCACATTTGATACGACAACACCAGTTTGTCATCAAATCAGTGGAACAGGAATGCTGAGTTGCACTCATTAAACCTGGCCACAGGAAAGTGGTGGGCCCACTGTGTGAAGGACACATGGCTAGAGACAGTATGGAGGAGAGAAGCTAGAAAAAATTGAAGCACAATACTAAAAATTTGTTACCTGCCACTTGCATACTTGAGGATAGGACTCACTTTGCCGGGCGGTGGGTATTCTGCTCCCTTTTCAGCAATTTAGATGAGTAGAATTTTGCAATACAAAATTGTCTGGGAAAGGTTTCACTCAATTCCAAGAGGTGAACAGACCAAGTTGATACCTGAGGAGAGTACATTCAGATATTTGCCGCCTTCTTGAGTTGTAGGAAACATTCCACCCAATCTCTAGTATTCAGAGGTGCAACTGGACATGTGGGTAAGTTTTCAAAATGATCCAGGTCATTTTATCTAAAGATCAGATGCTGAGCCTTGTATTATGATGGATCAGCACAATTTTCAAGGCACTAAAATGACTTGCAAGCCTCAGGGGAAGGCATAACATTCCACATCTTACTACATGCTTCAGAAAATAGCTTTCAAACTAACTAGTTTTGTCCTAGTTGGAGTCTGGCCACCTTGATGTCCTCCATATGGCAGGAAGTCCAAGAGCAGAGAATCCTCTCCCAGCTAGCTGGAGAACGAAGTGCTCTACAGAGAGAAAGTAACATTTATATCCTGAGGTATCCTGGGCTTCCACTGTGTTCCTGCAATCCCAGCATTCCTACAATCATAGAGCTTCGCACAAAAATGACAACAGGTGCTTAAACATAGATCTGTCACCTGAGTGCTTTGCTTGCCACCTATTACTGCTTTTGCCTTTCCTGAAGAAAGAAGGCATCTTTACAATGAAACACAGAAAAGTCTCACAATAATACTTTTTATTAACTGTTTCAAGTTGCAATAGGAGTAAAATTTTATATGTATGAAAGACACAGAATGCTTCATTCAGAAGCAGGCTGAATGGCAGGAAACACATGGCAAGATACAAAGTCTAAGAAGGGACTGGAGGGCAAGCCCTATGGGGAGCGACTATAGGAACTGGGGTTGTTCAGTCTGGAGAAGAGGAGGCTCAGAGGTGATCTCATTGCTGTCTACAACTACCTGCGGGGAGGTTGCCGCCAGGTGGGTGTGGACCTCTTCTTTCAGGCTGATGTCACCAGCACGGCCTCAAGCTATGCCAGGGGAGGTTTAAACTTAATGTTAGGAAGCAGTTTTTCACAGAGAGAGTGATTGCACATTGGAATGGACTGCCCAGGGAGGTGGTGGAGTCGCCGTCCCTGGAGGTGTTTAAGAGAAGACTGGACGAGGAGCTTAGTGACATGATCTAGCTGGGGGGTGTAGGGCTGGATAATCCTGTGGGTCCTTTCCACCTCGGAGTGGCCGGTTAGACTGTGAGGGAACTAGATTTGTGTTTACCGCTCTGGGATGTGCTTTCGGTCTCTTTACGGGTGTTCGATGGTGAGTTGGACTAGATGATCCTTGTGGGTCCCTTCCAACTCATAATATTCTGTGAATCTGTGAATTTAAAGTTAGAAGGTATCTGGTTATCACAATTGTAAAGTTCGAGACATCAGCATAGGACCAGACAACTCAGCTTAACTGGACACCATCTGTTACCCCTCACATTCTGTGAGTAAAAAGGCAACCTGATCTGTCAGGTATTGCTAAACTAAGGCACATCTGGCTCTTGCATATTTGAAAATAACCATTCGTAATATTATCAGCTATTGATATCTCCCTTTCAGAAAGTAGTCTGATATCTGCAGACAGACATCTGCTGAATTAATATTTTAACTGAAATGCAATTACAGTCTCTTTACACAGGAGAAATACACTTTTCTGGCCCTGTGTACAAAGCTCATGAAAGTTGTCCATGCACAAGATTACAACAGTGTTCACTCAGCCACAATGACCTCTTCTTCTTTATCTATTTGAACTGAAACAGTATCCTCTCAGCTAACAAGTATTGCCATTTCTTTGAAAGACTCACAATATCTATTGTATGTAAAATCCATTTTAGTACAGTGGTGAGTGCCCCCGCCTTTCATGCCAGGGACCAGGGGTTCGATTCCTGCCAGGGAGGCAGTGGTGCCATTTAAGAGTTGGACTCGATGATTCTTATGGGTCCCTTCCAACTCAGAATATTCTGTGAATTCTGTGAACCCTAATATTCCTGATTAACAGATAATTTCCGTTCTTTTTCTAATCATTTTTGTAACTAATTCAGAGAGATGCAACTAAAAACTGAAATGCAAAAAGTAAGCCATTGTTAAAGGATTAGAAGCTATCAAATATAAAAAAAAAAAAAGTCTTAGTATTTAGGTATCACTCCTGCTACTTGAGATAGTGTGTTTGGCAACAGAAATCGCCCTTTGCTTCCTGCAGTAATTCTTGTTCTTCTATAAGAAGCAGAATAGAATAAATTATCATGACAGTCCCTCTACATTTCTAGGAACATTAATTTGAGATGTGGCCTTGGTTTAGGACTATCCTTGGTTGTACCCTTTCACCAAGTTTTTGTTTACGTGAATGTTCTTGAAACTTCTGCACTGATTTCCTTTCTTTTTTCCATGTGATGCAATATGGCCATGAACAGAGTCCATTTATATTTAAAGATATTTTTCTCTCTCCTCATCATTTATTGCCTGTTCAGTGAAAAAATATATTATTTGCTCTGCAAAGTAATGAATCCTTCACACTCCTGTAAAATAAGACAAGAGCTTCAGTAATACTTCTGACTGTTCCCTAAATTTCCTGCTACCAGAACCCATCTTTTATTCCTCTTCACATTAATCATTCAGCTGATGACCAGACACATACTGCAGAGCAATCAACAGTTATGTATCACCTCTCTGCAAGCTGTCTGCACCTCAGATCAGACCTCAACATTAGTGCACAAGTAGATTCTGATAAAAGAAAATTAAAGCCTACTGCCACATTTAGCTCCACAAGTGATACAACCACTCTCTATCACCTGTAGCCTAAGAAAACTTTGGCTATCAAAGAAGTGTTGGGATCTCTTCATTAAACATTCACTACTTTGAACTATTCAAATTATTATAAGACCCTGATGTCTCTCTCAAACCCCTACCTCTGGTTCAACAAGCTTTGTGAAGGGGACTCCATCTTTTCTGTAACTTAGGCTGAGCTCTGGTGGGATCACCTGTGCATGGGCACACTAAGAGCCCTCTCCATCCCTTGCTAGTGATGTAGCATAGCAAGCCCAGTGGCTGCTACACAAGGAAACAAACATTTTAGCAGTGCTTTTATTTAATTGGCTCATGATAGCATAAACAGTCAGGGTAAAGTTAGCAAAGCCTTTAGGCAAACCATAGCCAACAAGGGAGGAGCAGGGCCTGGTGTTTTTGAATTGATAAAGCACTAGACTGGGGCATAAAATGCCCATTTTACATTTCAGGCCTGTCCTCTACCAGACAGGGTGCAAGAGGCAACATTTCCCCCTGGCTAAACCATTCTTCCTGGGGCTATGGATGCAACTGCTTTCACACATCTCTGCTCCAGCCCCATATCAAACAGGGGTTGCTTGTGGACTGAGAGGAAGAGGGGATAGATTGCTACCTCAACACAGGGAAGGGCAATTGTAACACCCAAAGGAATATAATGAAAGATAATCCCTTTCTCTCCAATATTTGAGGATAAAGGAATCAGGAACAACTAAGAAGAGAAAATATCACCTCCATTAATGCACACCTCAAAGATACCTGTAAGCTGCAGTGCTGAACTTGTGTTTACAGAGAATAAACTAGACCTGCAATCTCTTCTAAGCAGAGCAAGTCCCTGTGGAGCTATTTCTTTAGTATGCTAAGAAGATATTTATTGAGGCAAACCACTCTTTCATGCCTAAATGTTTTTGTAGTATTATTTTGCAACAGTATTTCTAGGGCTACATTATTATTGTTCCTGAATTCTCCTTTTCTCTCCCAGAATATTCCTCTGGGCAGGCTGTGGCTTACTTTGGACTTTTACAGAAGACAGTCAGAGGCAAAGGAGATAAAAATCCTTAACAGGCGGTAAAGAGCAGCATTGAAAAACAAGCCTTAAGGAATACAACAGTTAAGCCAGCAGAAAACAACACTGTTTTCTGTAGCAATTTAGGACCCTCATAAAAGTCGAGGGCACCTAATAATGTGCAGCAAAGGAGAGGGGTGTAAAAGCAGGACATCCCTAAGCCCTTCAAAGAGTGTCATCCAGCTCTGTATTTGTAGACAGGGTCAGCCTCCCAGGGAAGCCAATATCCCACTTCACCTAAAAGGCACACAGCTACTTGGAGGGCACCTGGCAGGTGACAATTTGCTACATTGGGATGCGCAGTGCCACCACCTTCCTGGCTCCACTCCCGCTCCATGGGTCCAGGTAGTCAAGGGGGAAATACATGTTGTGCAGCCAGTACACTAGCAGAGAAACAGTGACCAGAAATTGGAGCTTGCTGTCAAGCTGTGAGCCCGTGACATCTGCCATGTCATGGATAATTGCAGTTGTATCCAAATCTGGCTTCAGCTAATCTATTTGAGCAGAAAAAAAGCAGGTTAGCTCATCAGTGAACGAATTTTGTAAAGCCTCCAGCTTTATTTGTACAAGACTTCATGGTGCCAACAGAGATGATGTGGACATACGGGGATACTTTGAAAGAGGAGTGTGGATAGGTAAAGCAGGGACATGGTCTTCAATAAGCCCACCCAAACACCCTTTATCATAAGTGAAACCCATACTGCTAGTTAAAAGCTAATTAGGGTATAAGCATAAATGATTTGCAATCCGATACCTGTACCACAATGAAAACCAATAGCATAAGATTCCCATTTAACTCCTGATCTGTCACTGACAAGTTATGTGTCCCTGAAAAAAACCGTATAATTTTCTAGCCTCCGTTTAAACTGCAGAGCAAGGACAGGAGATGTAGTCTACTATCATGTGACCTTGATCTTGACTAGGATTTCTGATGGCTCACTAATCCCAATAATAAACATTTCAGAGACAGAATAATCTAGAATCATCCTCAAGTGTTTTAATGTATTGCATATGTATATATTCTAATTTAGGCACCTACATATTAACTGTAGATGAAAACATTACCTTGTGATTTTATTACCCAAGGTCCAAAGAAACTGTACATCCTAAAAGCTGCCTTATAGGATGAAAGATGCTGAAAGAATGCCTCTAGCTATAAATCGTCATGGTAAAAACTGGTCTCCCTTTCCTCCAGTCCATTCAAATTAGCTTTTATCTGCATACTGAGAAACACTCTTCCACACATAGTGTGAAGTAAAACATCTATGGTAGGCATTTGGAACCTCCAGGGGCATTGATAACTGAAATAATTGGCATATTACTACCACCAGAGACTCAGAAAAGTCACCTTGCAACTACAATGGGTTGCTTCTCACTAAAGTCAACCAGGGTGCATAATGTCGTTGTTGCTCATTAGGTTTCCATTAATGATAAAATTTCTGATTTCAATATTTAATACACCTCAGAGATCACAGTGTATAATTTAATGTGCAAGGAGATAATTTGCTGATCAAGGTACACATTTCTCATTAAGACAAATTGTTGCACAGTTTGGTGATTACCACACGCACACACATGAACTATACCACTTCTACCAGGGAAGCATTGTCCTCTCTGGAGCTGGTTTCTCACAGTAGACAGCTAAACCCTCTACATCTCATCTCTTTTATGTGCAGTGTAAAAGCTGTATCATCCACATTTGAACTGTTTTCTATCCTGACACACTGTTTCCTTGTACATTCATAATTTCAGGACACCCTGGGCAATAATAAAGCAGCCCATGTTGAGGTTGCTGTGTCATGCCTCCTGGTATTATCCCTCTTTTAGCAGTTTATGGGTCTATACCTGAGTCCATGCCTTGCTTGGTGCCGCAGATATGGAGAAGAGCAACTCGGCCTTTTGAATTTCACAGTATCACAGTGTTGATAAGGTTGGAAAAGACCTTGAAGATCATCAAGTCCAACCTATAATCCAACTAAAATCTAACATCTATAACATTTATATCATGACTCTCAACACCTCACCCAGTCTACCCTTAAACACCTCCAGGGATGGCCATTCAACCACCTCTGTGGGCAACACATTCCAATGCCAGATCACTCTTTCAGTGAAAAACTTTCTCCTAACATCAAGTCTAAATCTCCCTTGATGGAGCTTAAGACCATGACCTCTCATTCTATCTCCAATGGCCAGAGAGAAAAGACCAACCCCTGCCTGTCTACAACTCCCTTTTAGGTAGTTATAGACAGCAATAAGATCATCCCTGAACCTTCGCTTTTCCAGACTAAACAGACCTTTACGCTTTCATAGTAATGCAAAAGAGCACCTGGATAAATGATGGATACAAATTACTTTTAAGGTGGTATGTTTAAGACTGTGGAAATGGACAGGGGCATCGCTGTGGATTTTGACTAGGACATAATTTCAGCTTAAACCCTGAAAGAGCAAACCAAAAACTTCACTTTGCTGCAGGGAAGAGCAAAATCCAGGTACCAAACCTCACAATGATCCAAAAAACAGAACAGTAATTTTTCACCTCCCTGCTCTATGAATTCACATGTTTGGGGGTTTTTTTGACTGAGGAAAGAGCTTATTCAATGACCAATGCTCCTACCCACTCAATGAAACACAGGGGAAGGAAGCAGGATGGGGTGGCTACTTTTGAATTATAGCCCAGTAACATTTCAATAGATGTCACTACTATTGTTTGAGCTATATAACTCACAACAGCTGCTCATCTGAGCAATAAACATCCAAACCCAATTTTATTTACACTGTAAAAATTGGGCAGAATATCAGCAAGCTCTGGATGCTGAAATAAAAAACTAGGTTATTCCTGGAGATAGTATTATGACCTCTAAAACCAAGGATGAGACACCATAGGGTTTATGCTTAAACCATCCTGCTACATTTTGTCTGAACTCTGCCCATTAACATGCAGCTAAACCCCTGTGAACCACTTAGAAAATGTAGCCTCAAGTATGAATTTGTCAAGATTTCTCAAGACCTCTATATGCCCAAGACCCCAGCAACTTGAACAGGTTTTTGTATTTCCTCTCTGTCTTCCAGCTCAGTCAAATTGATAGGAATATATTGGCTCAGCCAATCACACTGGCAAAAATTGAGCAGGATATTAATGATTTTAAACAGCAAGCAGCCCCTGGGCTAGAAGAGCTCCCAGTGAAGCACCATGCCAAGTTTTTAGCAAAGGCAAACTTTTTCTAAAGGTTTCACAAACTTTTTTTTACCCTTTCACTGCTAATAATCACCCTCCAAATGCTCTCTATGGCCAGCAACATTCCCTTTTTTTTTGTTTGTGCTCAAAGTGACTTTTGTCTCATAGACCGAGGGTTCAATTTCCACCACTGAGGCAATAGTGTTGTTTAAGAGCTGGACTCGATCCTTGTGGGTCCCTTCCAGCTCAGAAGATTCTGTGATTCTGTGTGAATCAAAGATAAATTGTCCCATTTCTTTATTTATTTCTGTTAAGATATTTGGAAAACTCTTCTCCACTGAGGATAGCCATAATCAAATGTTCTTCACACATGATTTCTTGTGACTATTAATCATGACAAGCTTTGTCCTTTTATTATCATACTGGTTAAACTTATTCCCTCTGTAAAGCCAAAGAAAGGCAATCTGTGGTCAGGAACAGAGAAGAGTCCCTGGCCACAAAACAAGTATAGGAATAAACAAAGGAGCAGGATTCCAATTCTAAAACCCACTGTCAGGTTTTCAAAAGCTCATTAGCCTTGGTATTTCCTTTTTTTGCCATCTAATTTTGGGTCAGACTAGGGGAGGAGATCTGTTGTACTCTATTTCATCTGCTGAATTTAAAATACCAACAGTGCTGAGAAGTAAGGTACAGGCTCCCCTACATCGTGCCAACAGAACATCCTACGTACCACATTATGAATTCAGGTCCTTGTATGTGACACTCCCCTTCACGCTACTCCCAATGGCTCCTAAGGATTTTGTTGTGCCATAGCATGTCTTTGACACCAGACAGAGTATGTTCCTACTCCACCTGGTAATTCCTCGGAAGAGGAAATCCTCCCTGTCTGAGGATTGCTCTGACTGCTCAGGGTCAGGAGTTCCTCTGTTACCAGCAGCACAGTAAGACAAAAGTTCAGGAAAGTTACTTTTCTGAAGTAAGACTACAGCAATGCTCCTATACCAGGGGAACTTCTTATATACCTTGACACTCATGTATAGGTCAAGCATTCAGACGCAGTTGCAACACAAGAAACGTGCCTGGGCTAGCACATGACTTACAAGCTTGGATGGAAGAGATGTGGAGGTACAAAGCTACATGTGAAGGCAGTGTTTGCTAGAGGACTCCACACACACAAGTTCCTATCCTGCAAAAACAGAAATACTAGAAAGTCCATAGCATCCCAGCTCTCATCTGAGGTAGATGAATTTCCTGCACTCAACCATTGTAACTACAGTGGCAACAACCCTTAGCTACTTTAGGAGTGGTGAAGAGGTTTATTCCAGTCAAGTAAATCCCCTGGCTAGATGCACTACATTCTTCCTACACATTGCACAACTAAAAGAACCTCCCCTATTCATTACTAGTGACTCTATGTCCCTTCTTCTATGGTAGAATCACAAAAGAATTGCCCCACTATAGTCATCAAACTCAAATCTAAAGGCCAGATCCATTCAAATATTCAGCCATCTGCTTCCCACTCAATCAGCAACAAACTCTTAATTCCTGCAGAAGGAGATCACTGAAGCACAACAAGACAACTACCCATCCTTGTGAGCCATCCCTCCCTCCAGCTGTGTGAGTTTAAGTTCAGTGTTTTGCAGGTGTCTGTACAGCAGCAGGCTTCCAACTAAGCCACTCTTCAAACCTCTTAAAGTCAGAGATTTTAGATTTTGAAACCTTAAACACACACAGTGTACTTTATAACAGCTCCTGTGGGTATTATAAGGAAAAAAAAATGCTTTTAAGCACTCTTAAGAGAAAGGAACATGACAATGAAATTGAGAAGAAATGGAGAAAAGGATAATCACACTGCAAGCTGCTACTCTCATCTCCCAACTACTTCCAAGACAGCTAGAAACCAAGCAGCTGGCAAGAGCTGCCACCCTATAAAACTTAACAATTTACAGGTGCTCGGAGCACTTACACGCAATTAGCTGAGCAAATTCACTTGCTTCAAGATGCATGGCCTGCTCTCGGCTGCTGCAGTCTGGCTGTGCTCTGGTTGGTTCTGTGGAGTACTTCCAAGTTACTCCAGATGCGGGACTGGCTGATGGATGTTAAGTAAGCTGGGAAAGCCTTGCTTGTTCTTGAAAATGATAACAAGTGTATCAGGGAAGTGTAATGCACTTTTCTCACTCTGCAGCTGCTCTCTGCTGATGGAGGCTACTGGTGCAGTCCAGTTGCAGAGTCATAAACACCAGTCCTGCAGTCAGGTAAGCAACCTGCTCTCACCCTGACCTTCAGCCCAAAAGCTTTCCACCTGACCATCTTTGCTCTATGCCTATTATAGCCTCTCCTTGCTTCTATTGCTTTATAAAAATGGTAATCAACAACAATAGGCATAGTCTAGCAAAGTCACAGCTACAGTGAAGGCCCCACATTATCTATTCTTTGCTTACTTGAGCAGAAATGAAACATGGATAATTTGGTGAACACAGTCCTTTGCAAGTCAGTGGAGCTACTTACATTTATTCCTGATAAAACTCCAGCCCAGTGAATTAGGAATCTGACAAAAGAAAGCTGGGAGGATTGTTTCCAGTGTGGAATAAATAAATAAGAACACTTCATGATACGATGTCTCTTTTTGTGCTCTTCTTTCTCTTCCAGTTAATCTCATTATTGCAAATTAGGGAGTTTCTCTGGCAATTTAAAAGGTGTACTCTATTGCATACAAAGGAAATAAACAAAGTACGTATATTGCCTCTGATCTCAGCTGCAGTCAGTTTACTCTTTGAGCCTCTTGACTTGAAAACCGTAAGACTTTGGTCTCTTTTCCTGTATCAAAGTCACACACAAATTGAAACAGCCCCTGTTCACATCCACTCAAATTTAGTAACACTGATGCTCTGATTTTGCAATAACCTGAAAATACTTCTGTAATCTTTTTGTTTCTACCTACTTCTTTATTATCATTTTCCAATTAAAGAGCAAAAAAATTCAAAGTACCTCCTAATTGAAGGTAATCCAAAATGAAAGCTGGCTTCAAGACTGAAATCAAAGAGCTGAATAGAATATCTTTCCTTGCACCAAACAGTCCCATGATAGCATATAGGAGAGAATGAAGGCTTTCCTCCATGAAAACCAGGGTGATCTTTGCCGTATAGGAATGCAAAGCCATAGAGCACAGCACAATAAAAAACACTGTAGTATAATTCTTGGTTACTGCAAATTAACTTCCTACTCTTTGGTCTGTGCTCTGTGATGATTTTCCCAGGGCTCAAAAATGTCCTTTTGCTCTGAGAATTCCTCAGGTTGGGCAAGAGTGGTGCCTGAGAGCAAATGAGAAAGATTGATGTTAGAAGCTTCTTGCTAAATCAATGTTTTATTTAATGTGAAAATTAGAACAAATATCACAGAGATTTTGGATGATGGTACAACTTTAAAACAGTCTAGAAGCACTTAAATTGCATGTTTAAAATTGTCAGCACTCAGGGAACTGGCTATGATGCTGTTATGAAGCTCTTGTTAAGCAACTGGGCCATTTGATAGGCCGGGCAGGAATGCTTTTGCTCTGTTCCTGTAATGGCAGGATTGGACCCCGAAAGCAACAGGAGGATTCTTGTTCTTAATAAATGGCTTAAGGGTTGGTGCCACCAGAAAAACCTTGGGTTCTAGGACTATGGGGTGTCCTTCACCAAACCAGGGTTGACAGACCCTGGAGGGCCAAATCTATCAAATAGGGGCAAAAGGGTTTTGGTCCAAGGGCTAGCAAGACTCGTTGACAGGGCTTTAAACTAGGTTTGAAGGGGGAAGGGGATCCGGCAGTCACTTGAGAGGACATGGAAACTGGTAAAATTGAGCCAAAAACATATTCAGCAACACAGCTGAAGTGCACGTACACCAATGCACGCAGCCTGGGCAACAAGCAGGAAGAACTGGAGGTTNGTTGGCTATGTGATGAGAAAGGGCATGAAC